>CAEGAG010286806.1:0-75711 GCA_903067065.1 Brachyrhaphis terrabensis
TGCAGCACTTGATGGTTATGCAATCATTTGAATCAGCTGCTCTGGAATAGAGGTACATCTAAAACATGCAGAGCAGGGGGGCCTGAGGACTGGAATTGGGAAGCACTGATATAGACAATCATTGTGCATCATGTTCTTAGAAAAACCCAAAAGATTGTCATGCTTGGCTGCTCTTTAAACCTTAAATTGTGATCTAAAACTGTAAAATTAAAATTCTATTACTTAGCTTTTATAATTCGCTTTGCAATCACACCACAAAAAGATTATAATATGCACCTCAGACGTGACAAAAAATGCAAACCCTTTAACCCTCACCCCCGGAAAATACCGTTCTGTTGCAGGTTAAGGAGTTGATATATATAATGGTGGCAGCATCATGCTGTGAGGATTCTTCTCTTCAGCAAGTAGAAGGAAGCTGGTTGGATGATTTAGGAAGATGAATACCGGGCACTTATGAAATAAAACCCCGAAAGACTTGAGACTCAAACAGAGATTGACCTGAAACTTACCTTTGCTAATCTGAAAATGTTAGCAAAGGTAAATTTAAAACTGAGTTGAAGAAACACATGTTTAGTTAATAAAGAGGCAGTTCACTGCTGCAGGACACTGGCTCTTATGGACTGCAGGTTAAGATCAAAGCATGTCCATGCGCTACAAAGGTCCAGTCAAAGTCCAGACCTAAATCTTGTTCTGAATCTCTGGCAAGATTTGAAAACTGCTTTTCCCATCTGTTTTGAGTTGGAGTTTTGCAAAGAAACATGGATAAACATATTTTTTTTGTGGTGTGCAACACTGTTGAAGAAAAAACCCCTAAAAGGTTTGAAGTTATTTTAAAATTAATCATCTCCACACCTGGTTCTACTTTAGCTTATACTGTCCGAGCTTTCCGTAATACAGCAATCTGCAATGTTCACAAAGATTTCTAGGAGGTGCCGTTCTAGTCTGTTTTTTATTTTCCCTCTTCTGCTATTTTCCTTTGCTGTTGCTTATTTTTTCCTTATTTTTTATGCAAATACACAGAGCTACATCAGGAGTGCTTGTCTTAAATGTTTAAAGTTTTTTTGTTGCTTCTCATGCATGACAGTACACATCCATCAACACAAACTGCAGGTAGGACAGCATGTCCCTGCAAGAAGCTTTTGACCTGATATAAATGCCTATAAAGAGAAATTTTAATGACACGTGAAGCTCCTCCGACACTTCCAGTGTAACGTGCTCACAGGAGCTGATGGTTCAGTTGATATATTTCTTCCAGTCCAATAAGGCGCATCTCGTGTACCACTGAAGCTGCTCGAGACATCTCGTTCCAGCAGCCTTCCCTTCTGAGTCTCTTTGCTCTCACAGCTCCTTATTTTCATACTGTGTATGACTTCAATGCCATGTCTGTTGTCAGTGAGACCCGCTGTGTTCCCCACCATCAAGGCCCTGTGCAGCTGCTCCGCCTGCCTCTGGCTTTGCTTGCGTGTGGAAGGACTGCAGCGTCCCAGAACAGAGTCATACTGTACGTTCAAATGCTAATAACTGCTAGTGAGAAGAACAGTCTCTTTGAGTCAAGTCATCCCAACTGAACTAAAAGTAAGCCTGGATAACTATTGAATTTTTCATTGCGTTTCTGGTGATTCTGCAGTGTCACGTCAATATATATTTTAATAAATGTGTGAGTCTAAGAACATTTTCTCTGAGATAACTTTACTGAATTTAGAATTACTTCAAGGACATGCATGGGGTCAAATATTTTTAGTGCTCTGAGAAACAAGCATCGACTGTGTTTGACTTTTGAGGAGGAGGCACAACATCCAGTGAATCAATTTATTTTCAAGAACATCATGTATTTTACTAAAGTATTCATATCCCTCCACAGTTGATTATGTCTCTACAGAGTTTTTTGTTTTTATTTGGATTTTATGTTCTAGACTAATTTTTTTGAAAATGGGAGCCATGGCTTCTGGGGAATGCAGGGGAGGTTTCAGAAAGTTGGAGAGAGAATGAGGGAAAAAAATGCAAAAATGACTAAATTTGTAGAATATAAAAGTAGTAGTTTGAGTTTGGTCTTCATGACGCTGTTTATCCCGCAAAATTTTTTTCTTTCATTTTAGCATTAAATTCGTCATCCACACTTCATAAAACTGCTTTCACACAGCCCACACATGATTATACTTTTAGTTTCATCTGTTTACAACTTGACCCGATTCTGAACTTTTCACTGTTTAGGTTAAAAGGGCCTCATTATTTTCTTTTCATCTCACATATCTAAGATTTGTGATTAACTCTCCCAGTCGTAAACAAGCTGCTGTGCGTCTCTGATTACATGATTAGACGGTAGATATTCAAGCAAGGTTCTCATCTTTTGTTCAGCCCAGCAGGCACACGGTGAGCTGTCCTGATAATGGTGAGCGTGACAAGTTTCAGAATGAGATTTGTGCTGAACTGCTGCTGGGACTGAACACGTATAGGAAGACTACAACCCGAGCCAGAAGCTTTCTGTAAAGAGCGACGTCCTGAAGTCAAAAAAACTGAAGCACTGCTATGCCTGTGCGCGTTTCCCAATTAATTGTAGCATCCAGGTTTGACCTTTGCCCAGGTTTCCTATGCTCTCTCTGTTTGCCTCCATCCTTATGGCACGTTTTAACAGGCTGCAGATCCTTGACCTGAGTGAGTTGTGAAGCCAGTAACTGATCATTTGTGACAACAGCCTGGAGGGAGGTCTGCGAGTCATGATGACCACCGTCCTCCTGACTCATGTAGCATCTGTCTTCGCGCCTCACTGGTTTTAAAAAACAAGGCAATAAAATCACCACTTGGAGTTGTTTTGTTGCATCTTTAAATTTTCACAGGCCTCAGCAAACAGGCGTATTTTCTTTGGTGGTTTTTGGACACTTCTCATGAGAATAAATCATGCTTGGTTTTCAGCAGGAACATTCTGACTCTATCAAATCCTTGGTTTATTTTTTGTAGGCTGCTTTGTGCTGCAGCTTTATTAAGCTTTGTTTTGAACATAGCGGTTACTTAAGAGACACAAGGAGGCGCCATAAACATCAGACAGGTACACACTCAGTGTGAAATCCCCCCCTCTACCCACAGATGTACTTAGCAGCTGTTCCTTTGGAAGTCACTGGAGGGAGGCTGCATGGAAAAAGGAGTGAAGCCAGCTGGGTGGAGAGCAATGGGAAGATTCTTTCCATTTCTGTCTGTCTTATGGAGACGTGCTGTTTTTTTAAAAAATTTTTTTAAACTTTTCAGAGAACCATTTATCTTCAAGTGAGCAGCAGAGTTTATAATATTATTCAGCTCCAATAAGCAAAGGATGCAGTAATGGATTTGGAGATAAATTACTTCCTTTCTAGAATAAAACAAACTCGTAGTTGATCTTGTCAAATGCAAAGGAAAGTTTTTAGGACAAGAAAACTGGAGAAAAGAAAGTGTTTATCTAAAAATGTTTGTCTAGTAGAAGTCTTTTTTTCTTACAGTAAACAAAATAACTAGATGTCAGATGTTTTATAATGCCCGAATTCAACATGTGCCGCACATCTGGACAGCTGTGCTCCATCTTATCAGCACAGTCCAACTTACATGGAAGATTTCTGAATGGTATTCGTCTGTGTTTAGATTTCCGGTTGTGTCCTGGATTAAAAGTGCATTGGAAAACAAAGCTTCTCCTTTATTAACAAGAACCCAAAACTGGTTCCTAACAGACACAAAGAATGCAATAAAGAAACATCAATGTGAATGCTACCAGCAGTAGTTTCTATGGAGCAGCTTTGGGGTAAAAACCATAATATGTTTGCATTTCAGAGCGTTATTATTGGGACGCGACGCTGCGTATTCCCCAAGCTGACTTCCAGGAAGTTCTCCATGACGACGGGGCTGCGCTCGCCTGGCTCCTGGCCCTGCGGCGAGTTGGTATTGTGCACCTAACAGGGGCGCCTGCAGAGCAAGGTCAAGTGGCCAGACTGGCTGAGAGGATTGGATATCTCAGGCTGACGTTTTACGGGTAACACTGTTTACTGGAAGCACATTTAGCACTGTGACTAAGCATAAAGGTGGTGGAGAATTTTAAATTTAATCACCACCAATGTGTGCTAATATTGCAAAAATGTAGGGCTTTTACTGTTTCATTCATCCAATTTTTTGAAAGGCTGGATCGCTTTTACAACAAATACCTTGGAATATTTTTAAAAATTACAGTTGGGTGCACAAGGTTAAATTTAATGTGAAGTTAATAGTAATACTTATGGGCTCTGCGGATTCATCCCTCCCTTGGTCTTTAGAAAGTGTTCTAAGAAAACAACCAGTTTTAACAAACTTTACCAATTCTGATAGGAAGAGCGGTCAAATATCCAGGCAGAATTATGAAGGGAGAAAAGACATGTTTATTTTTACAGTTTAACCAGATATTTATTTTTACAGTTTAACCAGATATTATATAGAGTGATTTTGCTTGACCCTGAGTTGACTAGAGAACCTGTGCATTAAGTTTTTTTTTTTTTTATTTAAGGTGAAAATTATTCCACGTTGAAGAAAGTAGATGAAATGCATCTTAATTATTTATTATTATGATGAGTGCAAGCAAACTTCTCTACATTCAAAAAAACTTTTTAAGCACAGATTTATTTAGACCGTATGCACGAGTCATTCATCTATTGCTTTGGTTCATATTGACTCCAAAGTTGAGCTTAGTGACTGTCTCCTAGCTTTTTTCAATCACAGCAGTTCATCACTTTGACTTGCTGCAGGGCTGATTGTTTGAGGACAGAGAAGAGGAAAACAAACTACAAGTGTTCCATCTTTCCAGAGGAATATCCTGGTGCACTCAGCTGCAACTGAAGTTTGAATCATAAAGCTCTTCCACCAGCAGGAGATGAGCTCATTCTGTAGGAAGTGAAAAGTCGGCAAACGAAAACTAAGAGTCTGCCATGAGAGAAGTTGGTAACGACTTGAGCTTCGTCCAGAACGAGACGCACAAACAGAACATTGAAGATAACTTTAGCTCATTAGCTCTCGACTCATGCTGCATCTCAATGAAGGATCTACTTAAGAGTCTACAGTCTGAGCATTCCTGTGAAGTTGCCCGGTTTCCCCTCAGGGATCCCTCCGAAGTTCATCTCATCTCATCCTTTTCTCCTCGCTGCCTAATTGTCGTTGCTGATCTTCTGTTGCCAAAGTGGAATAATTAAAGTGGGCTTTATTAATGAATGTTATCTTTGTCCTCAGGCATACATGGCAGGTCCAGGACAAATCCATGGCAAACAATGTGGCGTACACTTCAGGGAAGCTGAGCCTGCATACAGACTATCCAGCTTTACACTTTGCACCTGGGGTGAGTAAAATCTTTCTTAAATGCCGCTTAGAGGATTAAACAGGAACGGGATCAGCGATGAATCATGTCTTGGCATTTGGCCTCCATGACTTCAGAGTCTTAAAGGGAGCATTTGTTCGGCATGTGTGCCTCGGCCTGCTGTAGGTGCAGTTCCTGCACTGCATTAACCAGGCAAAGGAAGGAGGGGAGAGCGAGGTGGTGGACGGCTTCCACATGGCCGAGCAGCTGCAGCGAGAAGATCCGGAGGCCTTCCGGACGCTCACCTCGCTCCGTGTGGACTTCACCGACACCGGGACGGACTACTGCGACTTCATGCTGCAGTCCAAGAACCGGATCATCGAGTAAGTATCGATGAGACGTCAGGTGACTGTTTAACAATACACACACACACACACATCTGATTTGGCGGTACATCCTGTAACTGTAAGACTGTGTGTGTACAGTTATTCCATTTGGAATGGAGACACTGCCATCTGCTGTTCAGAAATATTAAAAACTGAGATGTATTTTCTTTGTGACTAAAAAAGATGCATTCAGGGCCCTTTGAATTTTGAACCACAACATAAGTCTTTGGATTATAGCTGAAAAATTCATGAACATTTAGGATGTGTTGATCCATTTGTTTAAATCTACAGGTTCACAGTACCTGTTTGGTCAAACAGAAAGTATAAAGTTTTTCACATGTTGATGTTAGAAGTATATTTTTTTACTGCAGGTGTATCCTTTACACTAAAATAACACTGTTATTGCATTTCAGGCCAAAAAAGTTAATTTTACTTATAAAAGGAATTTAGCTACATGTTTGATTTTTATTTTTGCATTTTTGATATTGTACGAAATGGACTCCAATTTAATCTTCAGAATAATCAATAGATTATTAAAATATTTGGTAGCTGCAGCTCTACATTTTATAGGTATAAAACAGGATATTTAAAACCATTACAGTTTATGTTAAATAGTGTCCTGGAAGAAAATTGTTTCAGCTCTAAGCATCGAAACTCATCAAAGTCTAAGTCTGTAATATCTCTAATCAGTGTTGACACCGAGGGAAAAGTCACAAAAATAAACTACAACAACGCCACCAGAGACTCTGTGTTGGACCTCCCCTTACATCAGGTCCAGCCCTTCTATAGAGCCCTGAAGGCCTATGTGGACATCATGAACAGACCGGAAAACGTGGTCACCTACACCATGAAGCCAGGTCAGTGGGTCACTTTGAAAACGAAAAATATACGTATACTTTATTTACCTGACCAACACAAAATAGATCATTGAAAGATTCAGTTTCAGAATCTGACTTTATTGATCCCAATGGAGAATTTATTTGTAGCCTACCGGGCCATACACTTATCTCAAACATTAATCCACTAACCAAATTCATTAATTCTCTGAAAAAAAATATGCTGTATAAATACAACACAAGACAAGTACATACCAAAAGCTGTAGGCGTCATCTATATTCAACAGCCTAATTGCAGAGAAAATAAAATACTTAAGAGTAACGATTAGTTCTGGACTTGGGCATAATATAATACGGACCTGAAGGCAACAGTACCAATGTATGTGTTCATGCTGGCTGATCATTTTTCCAGCCACTTCTTTATTCTATAGTTATATAATAGTCTAATGATCTTGGAGCAAACATTCACAATACTGTTTAGACTATTCCTGTATATTGTCTAACAAATAAAGAAAAAGGTTCAAAGACTTTCAGCAAATATTAAAATATTATAACCATTAAAAGTCTCCATAGTAAAGAGATCCTCTGTTGGTTCCTCTTGTATAACTGACTATCAAACACAGTGCTGAGATACGATATCTACCTTCTCACTGTGAACTCTGCTCACTTCTAGAAGCTCAGACTTTTAAAATAAAAACGCTCAATTGCTTTAGATAAATTATGATCCAGGTATTTTCTGAAGGCAGTTGCTTTCCACTGGGTCTTATTAGGGGATAGCAGAGGGACACCACACTTTTCAGATAGCTAAAAAAAGATGCACCTCCATTCATTGTTCCACCTTTATTTATCAAGAAATCTTAGGAAAATAAATTTAAGTTTGTGTTGTAATCAACATTCTGTAGAGATTTACAAAAAGCAAGGATAGTGTGTTTTCAGAGAGAAGGACGTTGCTCTGCAGGCTGCTTCAGCGTGTCGTAAACATGGTGAACAACATCTTTGTCATCGTTAAGGTCACGGTGACATTAAAACGTCACTTTCATCTCTGTCACAGCTGGCCAAATCAAGTTACCAATGTCTAGCAAAAGCCATGACATGCATCTGTGCTGCATCTAGCAGCTGAGATTCAGGACATTAATGTGTAGCAGGATGGATCTGTTGGCTCCCACAACATTATTTCAAGCAGTAAACGTCCAACCCATTGGTAACCTCTGTGTTCTCTGTATGCACTGAAGGACTTTCCTCCAATAAAAAAAATAATAATAAAAAATCTTCCGCCAGATTCTCATTATTCGATGGATAAAACCGGATTTGTTTCTGCCGTGTCCTGAACTATAAATGATGCCTGACCTTAAGCTTCTTGACGTTTAGCCTTTCTGGTTTGTGTTGTACATTACCTGCACAATACCATCTCAGATCAACAGCAAACACTCTTTATGTCTGATCCTGCGTGTTTTATTCCAGGTGACATTGTGACCTTTGACAACTGGCGTATGCTGCACGGCAGGAAGAGCTACATCAGCAGGCCAGACAGGTTGCGACACTTGGAGGGTGCCTACTTGGACTGGGACGAGGTGATGTCTCGTCTCCGGATTGTCCGCAGAAATGTCCATGGGGACGCGTGAGCGTCGGACAAAAGGTCACATTTACATAGAAAGACTTAAAGCCTCTTCTAGGATCCGAAACTTCTATTAAAACTACACATTGGTCTTAAAAAATGCTGACAGGATTAAGACGTTAAAATATTAGATAGCAAGCTAAAAGCAAAGTCTATTTAATATTCAGAGATTGAAGCCTGAAACTTGTGCAACGCAACAATGCAATAATGAAAACGCCTTGTTTGTAGATTTAAAAGGTGTCTTTGGAGTTTGTTTTTTAATTAAACCCAACTATGTGGTATTTCACATAAAATATGCTCTAATTTATTGCTATTTTTAAATGTTATTCCCTGTTCTGATTAAAATATCTGTCCCAAATATGTTTTATTATAAATATTTTTTGTGTATTTTGTCTGATAAATATCCGTAAGAAAAGTTTGCCAAAAAAGAAAAGATTATATTTAGTGCCGTGTCTTTTTACATCTATGAACAACAATATCCAAGTAAGTACAAAAAGCAGATGTTTAATGATTAAATTTTTTCCAAGGGAAAAAAAAAAACTACCCGAACCTACCAGGCCATATGTAAAAGTTTTATTGTTCTATTCTCAGCCTTCAATTGTTGAATTAAGAAATTGGATTGGATTATAGAAATCACTTAAATCCAATTTGTCTGACAACAAAAAGTACATATTAAAATCAAAAAGCACCGCAGCATGTTTTGACAGGATTCCGTTATTTTTAAAGAACCCATGATTCCTTGCATCACAAAGATATTTTGACAAATGTCCTAAGATGTGAAGTTAATTGCAACAAAGTCCACATTTTTCTGTCTTTGTAAACAAGCTGTCATGTTTCTCATGCATCCGTGACTATATTCACACAAGTAATTTTTTTAAAAATGGAAAAATGAATATGCCAGATTTTTCTTGTAAGAGCTCATTTGAAAGAAATTGGTTTTGGTTTATTTATGGGCAGCTCTGGTCTCAAAGTGGTGCCATTTGTACTTTTAATGGTTTAGTATGAAGTTAGACAGCCATGTTTCAAACCATTTCCTGCAATACATCTTACAAAAAGCAACACAAATTTGTGTGTTTTGTCGAAAAAAAATAAATTACAGCAGCTTCATTTAGGACAACTTTATTATATTGCCAAAGCTGTACATAATCTATAAATACCTTTTTTTAAAACCTCCAAATACTGGAATACTTACACCTGGCATCTCCTTATTGTTTCCCTCTCTTTCTCAGCCAGTGAGAACAATAACAGAGATGAATTGTAATATTCCAGATTTAAAAAAAAACAAACAAAAAAAACAACTTTGTAGCCAAAGCAGAATTCGCAGATCAGTTGTAGAGATGAAACATCTTCTCAATGACATCCTGAAAATTTCTACCTTGCACAGTTAAGTTACTAAAAATACAAGCATGTCAGGATCAAAATAAAACCTTCCAGTGATATTACTGTAGCAATATATTGCTGATCAGGAAACTGTTCGCCACGTGACCACACATGCACTCACTCATATACACACACACACACACATGTGGAATGGGCCTGTTTTTCACTGTCATGGAACACAAAGAGAACTTAAAGACAAAATCTCCTCACTGAGTCGGTCATGATTATACATGTTGGCTTGAACACTTCTGAAAGGTCGATCATATGACAGAAATCTGATCACAAAAGTCATTTTAGGATTTCTGTCATTGTTCTGTCTTTACATCTGTAGTTTTGGATTCTGGATTTGACTTTGATTTCCATGATCCAAAAACCCCCTCAGGTTTTCTGTCGGCTGCTCATTAAAATTTAACATTTACATTCAGCAACTCACTTCCTGGTGAAAAAAATGTACAGTAAATTTACCATTTCATGTTTAGCAGAAAATTGTGTCATTTGTACTTTTTAAATTGGGAGGTTTTCAAACTAATTAATATAAAGTAAAGCCTGGACGGCTGAGTCAATTCAAGTCTTCATAAATTCATACATCCGTTTCATACCCAAGTTTTCTGCTGCCAAGAACATCAAAAGTAAGAAATCCCACCATTTTCAGTCCATGAACACATTTTGGTTGAGAGAAGTCTAAGCAAAAATAAGTTGGGGACATGCTTGGTATAAATTGTGAAAATCTTGTAGTTCCTGCAGTTTCTGATGGACTCAAAACTATTTCTACCAAGGAATGTGATGCATCTTTTCTTCTGTTTTAGTCCTAGTACAAGCATAATTGAGATGATGTTAAAGGAGGTGAAATGTGCAAACTGAAGCAAGAAACAACTAAAAATGGAAAATTGGGGAAGTAAAAACTGCTTATTAAACTTAAAAAAAAAAAAAATTTGTTTATGCCCAATTTATTAAACTGCTGCTGCACTTCTCAAATGCTGCTTTTCATAAGTGAATCCATAAATCTGTCCATCAAATCAAAACTTAAGAAGCTAATTTTTGCTCTGGAAAATGTTAACCTTCAAATAATGCAGATAGAGCTGGCTTTCTTTAGCTTTCTTCTCCACTAAGCCCATATGTTACATACAGACCCATTTTTCTGCTTGCAGAGGATGTTCTACCAGTTGAAGTTGAATCTAACTTTAATGATAAACCACCATGAAATGTTCAGTTTTCTGTCTTGTGATTGACCAATAATTAACCATGGAGGACACTTTGACCAGTCATATCACACTGTATATTCAGTAAACACACAATAGAAAAAAACAAAAGAACATCTTACATTCTTCACCAAGAGAACCCGACTCTGGCAATGGCTAACTACTTCTTAAGTATTGCACATCAAGCAAATCAACATTTTGTAACTTTTTTCCAGAGAAATGTACAGTCTAAATGAATATATTAAATAAATACTATATATAGAAATATATATATAATATTTATTTTCATCCTTATAGTAACATGCAGTTAATACCAGAGGAGCACAGACGAGAAGTTTTACAGCAGAACTAGAACAGTTATTCAGCCTGGTGGGCAAGAGAACACATCTGAGAACACCGAGAGTATTTTAGGACCAAACACCATTAAGAAGAGTTTACATGCGGTGCTCCAGTGCAGGATGCAGCTGTTTGTCACTGCACTCTAAAGGGGTCTCCCGGATGCTTCACCAGTTTCAACTTGGGACAAACTGGAACTTTACAGTAATCACACGTCAGAGAATAACACAGAGCTGTATGGAGGCGGGCAGGAGGTGGCGAGCTGCGCTGCTGCACAGGACCTGCATGCAGCCTGTGGCTCAGACCTGGCGCCGCCGAGGCCTTCACACAGAGCTGATGAACTGCTTCTCCGACTCCAAGGAGCAAGCAAATGTGGAACTAGTTGGGTTCGGAACATCAGGACAACAACGGAGAATGTTTGGAGTTATTTACACGACATCAAAGACCAAACATGTCTACACAACTGGATCTAAAAAGGATCACAGGCTTATATTTACACAGGAGGAGGGAGGGGGACCAGGGATTGTGTGCTTAGATTTAAATTTGGGGATTGTCTGGTTAAAGAGAGATGAAGTTCAAGTAGAGAGGCACACAGAGGAGGAGGAAGAAGGGTAAGAGGAGGAGGGGAGCAGGAGGTGTTGACTAGCTGAGAAAGGGTCTTGGTGAGAGCAGCTTGGGTTTTCCTTCCGCTTCCTTCCCCTTCACAGCCGCCACGTAGGAGAAGAGGCAGAGGACAGAGTAACAGATCTGATGTGCCTGCAGAGGGGGAACAGAGGCGAATTATACAGGAAAGAGAACCAGTAATAGAACAAGTTAAACCCATTAAAGTAAACAGACATCAAACACTAAAACTGTAAATGCACCATTTAAAGTCCTTAAAGGAGCAGTATTATGTATTTTCAGGTACTTAGTGCCATTTTACAGCACAGCAAGTAACTATATTAACTTTAGGTGTTATAAAAATACTAAATATATCAGATATGATTTAAAAGAATTTTTACTTAGTAGTTTATCTCCTTGACATTGGCCCTCTGTTTCTGAAACTCCATCTGGAAGTCATCATCTCCATTAACCCTTTAACGTTTTTACCAGTGCTGCATTGAGAAGTAGCTTGCATCGAGGTCAGCTGGTACACAGTTCCATCAGGTATCTGCTAATTACTGCTGACTAGTCTGAAGGAGCTGAGTGAGGGAGTCGGGGGTTGGGAGTGCTCTGTGAGGCCGAAGCCTGTAAGCTTGGAGACTGCAGCACTGAGGAGGATCTGCACCTCGAAGGCAGTGCTGTTGCCACGGGAGAATAAATGATTTCTCAAACATGCATGAAAGAATCAAAGCAACATCTAGGTAGGTTTCTAATGAAGAACTAGGACTATACCATGATGTAAAGGTAAAACAAAAAGTCAACTGTACATAATACTGCACCATTAAGAGGCTCTGCAGATGCATGATTCAGAATAATACAGCAACTTTAAGTAATATTAGATCTGCTTTTTTTTATTAAAGGAGAAACTCCATAGGTCAAATATAATGTCATGCATCATGCAGAGCTATCTTAGCTGCTCATATTCAAAAGTATTTGAACCTTGAACATTGCTTTACTGCAGGTTTGTGCAGAATTTAATACGGCATGCAGTAAAAGCTTTTTATGATCCTGTGGGGAAAGAGTTACTGATGTTGCTCAAACTGGAAAAAGTTACAAGGCCATCTTGGAGTTTAAATCCAGGATCAGGCAGGTCATGTAGGAACGCAGGAAATATAAGACCATGAGTAAACTTCCCAAGAGTGGTCTAAAAGCAGAAATTACGCAAAGTGCTTTGCACTCATTAGGGAACAGAAGCAGACTTCTAAGCAATTAAAAGCCTCAATCCCTTCAGCTGTGCACTTCCATCAACTGCTAAAGATCTCGGGATGCAAAAATTAATTAATTAATTAGTTAATTCCTTAAAAAAAACACATCAAATTTCAGCTAAAATGGGAGCCGACCACCAAGCGCTACATCACAGAGTAGATCTAAATCCAGTTGAATTAGTGTTGCAGGACATAAAAATTGATGTTTAGACAAGTTTACAAACTTTGATTTTGATTTTTAATTGTGATAAATGTAAAAAGAGAAAAAACAACTTTCCACTAAGTTTACTGTAATTAGAAAATTTTCTCAATTTGTTTTATAGTTTCATAAAACCTTAAATGATATTGAATTGTGTTGTTGTGGCATGTTTAAAACGTGAAAACACTTAAAGGGTACCAATATTTTTGCAAGGTACTGTATTAATATTATATATTTCATCAGGTTCTTAAGATGTTTCTTCATCTAAATTTAATAATTTCACCTACTATTTCTGGGGACTTTTGTTTGAAAACTTGGTAATATCTCAGGCTTTTACTCATACATATATATACACATATATATATATATATAAACACGTTACCAAAAAAACTGCCAAGTTGTACTACTTTGTCCTAAATAATTGAATTTCTTTCTTACTATCATGTATGAGACATACATGACAAACTAATCACCATACCCACGCCAGCTGAGTCATCACCATATTTAGTCACAATACATCCTAAAATACTCTAGGCAGAGGGAGATTATGCTTCAAACAATGGCAAAAAGCTTTCTAGCTCTGATAAAAGACAGAACAAGAGGACTCACCATGGGGGTCTTGTACTTGTGGATCACCACTTCTTTAGTTTCAGGAACTATGTCGGTGCAAGAGACAAAACAAAGAATTCAAAGGCAGCAGGAAATTGGATGAGTTCATAATTGAGAGCTTTGGGAAGTTACAAGGTTGGAATTTCAATTATGTGTACAATGAGAAGTGGACCAAGAAGTTACACCGTAACAGTCAGAAAGCTTGTGAATACATTTACAGAGTTCAAGCCAAGGATAAGAGAGCACTGTTTGGGAAAATTATGTTTTACTCTTTGCTACTTTTCAAAGAGAAGCAGCTGGTGTCAAAATGACAAACAGGCTGCTGGTGACACATTCATGGCCCACTAAATGGACAAATAAAACACACAAGTTTCTTATAACAGACTGTAGAAGTTATAAGATTTGAACGACTCAAAAAGAAATAAATGGAAAGACGACCTCCTTTTTCTAATGCTTTTTCCCCTGTGACCTGCCGCCACAGAAGAGCAGCTAGAAGAGGCTAAGACCCTGCCCAGAGGACAGACTGACTTTTCATTAGTAACTGTGAACCCAGAGCAGAGATGAAGAGGCTGAGATCTGGACAGATGTCGGGGGATTTTGGAAATGCTAACTCCTTTAGAATCAACCCCCGTAAAGCAGTCGTCCCACCTGAGATCCCAACTGGTTGAGATACTGAGGCGGACATTCAGCAAACGACGACCACATGAGGAATAATGTCAGGATGGATGTTCAAAGCAAAAAAAAAAAAAGCAAGTGATGAATGAAGGAGAGGAATACTTATTTATACAAAGAAGGTGAAAAATAATCAGTGTAGTGATGGAATAAGGAAATTATCCACATGAATCTAGTTGGGTTTTTTTTGTTGTTTTTGAAGAAGAAGAAAGGTGGCAACACTTTACCTGCTGGAGAATGAAGGTTTTCATAGTGGCAAAGATGAGGGCAACATTACAAAAGCAGCACAGAGGCATGGCAGTAACTCAGCCAGACATCCAACTTCTACCTCCTGTGATTTTTCTGCACTGCTCTGTCAGAACTGAGTCGTCCGTTTTAACGCCAGCTTGCATAAATAAACAGAGCTGTAACTAATCAACTGTTGATCGCGACTGTCTGGACATAGAGACCGTCATAGGTGCAAAACAATTCTCATTTTATCTCAGATTTATTATTCTGAAAAACTTAAAAATAAAACAAAAATAATTAAATTAAGATTATAAATAGATTTATTGTCCCATGTTTAAAAATGGTAATAAATGTTAATAAAATTAAATTATTTATTAAAACATGTGACTATTATTCCTGTGTGTATGGAGTTCACTGAAATTACAGACTCATTTATCTGCTGCTTATTTTTTTATTGGTCTGACTGCACGAGTTGCTGTGGCAACGTCGGCTGCTTTTTTTCTGCAGAGACGGTGCTGCTAAGAAACAAAGAAATCTTCTGTATGCTGGAGTTGTTCGCCTTTGCTCATTTATGGTAATCAAATAGTGGCAGTAAAGCCTCAGATCAGTGTGCTTTCTAGCAGCTTGTGGTGGAGAATTCACAAGCGTCTGCAGAGGAACATCTCAGGCTGTATGAAAATGGATGATAGCAACTTCACTAAGCTGCTAGCATCTGTCTGTCTACCAACAACCACAGGAAACATGCCTCATGATTCAGCCATCTGCTGAAATCAGAATGATTCATCTAATATTTTTTCTATTTTAGACAAAGTAGGTCACTTTATAAATCAGCAACTAAGCGAGTCAGTGTTATGTTTTGATCCAAAAATATTAATGCTATCAGCTGATCCTATAAAAAAAAAAAAAAAAACAGACTAAACTTTCTTTCACCTTGACTTCAACAATAATTAGGTGCCAGATTTATCTTTTCTTCAGATGTTTATAGTGTCATAACAGCTCAGAAGTGCTTTAAAAGTCTTTGATCTTCTGTGTAAGTTTTTGCTGTTCTTCTGATTATAATTCACTAATTTACAGCAGCTTTGAGGTGTCAGTTTTCCTTCAGACAGTGCAGTTTACTTGTCAGCTTGATAACGTAAAGTTTAATCCTGCTTTTCAGATTCTGAAGTAACGATTCCCTTTACTTTAGAATATGAATCTTTATTAAAGCTACATTTTAACTGCAAAGTAATTTAGTCCTCTTGATTATGGAACTGAATGCTCAGCAACATTTATCAGTGATACAATCAATCAACCAATTTTACCTGGATCAATCCTGATTGTTGATTAAATTACAAGATAATACATTTTTGAATCTGATTTAGATTTATATCTCATTTTATCAATTTGTGCTTTTGTTTTGTGTGTTGTAATTCATACTGAGAAATCGAGCTGTTATGCTTTGACAAAGTTGCAGGTAGCAAAGAGATAAAACACCTACATTTAAACTTGGGGAATTAAAACACTCTTCAGTTATCCAGTAAAACTTTCTTCACAGAAAAGGGGATTATTTAAAACAGATTTAAACAGTTGGGTATGGTCATTAATAACTGTTAGGAAGCTTACCGCATAACGTTAATAAAATTACACATAAAGGCAGTGAAATTGCTAAAAAAGAGGTGAATAAGAACTAAAAACACCAGTTAATTTGTTTTTAGTAATTAAGTTAATTTAAGTAAGTTTTCCAAAGTTAGTTTTAGTCTTAAATTTAAAGCACATATACTTTAGATCTCTGAAATAAAATTGGCAGATCAGAAAAGTCGGTATCGACCAGTTAAATAATGAGATTTCCTGCTGCTTCCATTCAGTGTTGTATTTTGCATAATTATATTAATTTTAAAGGTGATATGACACATTTAGGGAATTGAAAAATAAGGAATTGAAAAATTATGTGATGTCATAAGTGAATGTTGTTGCTTTAACAGATATCTTATGTCTGAAAAGTGTTTTGCCGCCTGATTATAAAGAAAGATGATATAAAGATTTTTTTTTAAAGACGCCTGCCTTGATTGTAAATAAAAAAAACATTCAGTGGAAGACAGCAGAAGAAACATCTTCACACACTATTCCTTCTTATCAACTACATCAAGTGTTACTCTGACACTGCTCTGTAACTGAAAACTACATCCTCTATAAAATTCAACGCCCTCTTCCCCACCTGCAGACGTCAAAACCTCAGCCTTCCTAAAACAGAGTGAGGATTCAATTTAGCAAGCTGATCTAAGCGCTCGTCAGTGAATTTGCCATGAAGCTGAGTTACTGCCGTGCCGAGTACAGGCCTAGAATCAATAGATGGTGTAATTACCAAATTCCTCCAGGACAAAGACTCCCTTCACTGTATTGCACTTTTTAATGTGACTCAGCTCTATGAAAACCTAAAAACAAACAAAAACAAACAAAAACAAGACAGAACATTATTAACTCAACAACACCGGATGAAGAGTAAACACTTCATATTTAGAAATTAAAAGAAATTAACCGTGTTAAACTCGTTTCATTCAGTATGAAAAGTAAAATAAAAACAACTACACATGAAATGCAAGCGCTTAACAGCTACCAAAAGAAAAGAAACACACTGTGAGAAGTTTCCATGGTCAAACGCATACATGGGCAATGAGAAGAAATGCATTTAGTCTGCTCAACAGTAAGTCAGAGTAACTCATTTAGTCAATGAAGTGCATCAGACATATAAAATGTGTACTTATTCATATTCAAGAAGAATTTATAATGGCAATATGGCCCATATGATGCATACATGGAAGTTCTATACAAAATGGAGACAAGGACACAAAATTAGACTTGCCATACACTACGACAGCAAAAAAAAAAAAAAAAAAAGAAAACAAGAAAAACAGGTAGAGGAAATAAAAGGAACCCAATAAGATGTAACTGCTAATAAGCAAACACAGCAGAGGTTGTGTACCTTCCGCTCCTTGCAGGGGGAGAGAGCATGGGAGAGAAATGGTTTGGATTATTATCGGACAGAAGAGCACAAACACTCGACGACACTCCGAGAGGGCGCTATCTATCTATCTGCAGGAGCCTCGTAAAGATTCAAATCAAGAATCTGAGAGCCAATGATTAAAAAAAAAAAAACACAACAAGAAGATTCAAACACAAGAGCTAGAAAATAGGAATAAGAGAAAAAGGAATAAAGTTTGACTAGAGTGTTAAGAAATTGATTCACCTTTGTTTTCCTGGATTTTAAAACATCTCAGTCCCCCAGAGCCCTCCATGCCTCCTCCTCCAGCAACAACGGCTGGCACCAACATAACTCACTCACAACAGCAGAACAGGTAACATGAGGGCAGACCACTAATCCCACTAGCATGAAGGATGTTGCCTCTGACAACTTATCACCTCAGAACAAGTCATCTTAGCTCAACTCTGAGCAATGGGGGAAAAACAAACAAACAAAAAAAAAAAAAAACACTTGACAAAACACACAAGAAAAACGGAGTCCAAATGTAAGTTTTTTCATACACCAATCTTCCATCAGAAAGTCCTTTACAAGAAAAATGTGTTTGTCTTGAAATTGTTACCATCTGCAGTAGCATATAAATTTAATCTTTAGAAAGGAAAAATTCAGGCCAAGAGCCTGAAAAAAAATTAAAAGAGGAGATAGAAACTTTAATAGTGTTTACACAGGTCTTGTAAATGTACTTTATAGATGTCACTTTTATTATTTAAAAACCACAAACATCATGGTATTGCATTGGAATTTTATGTGATTGAGAGTATGGAAGTGCATACTTGTAGAGTGGAAAGTAAAGGATACCAGTTTCTCACAAATAAATATCTGAAAATTGTGGCGAGTATTTCTTTGTAATCCCTGTGTAGAAGCACCTTTTGAGGAAATGACCGCAAGTCTTTTAAGATACGTCTTCACCAGCTTTGCACATCTGGAGACTTAAATCTTCCCAGTCTTCAATCCCAGCAGCTCAGACTCAGTCACATTGCATGAGGAAACCATTTAGGTGGCTTCTGAAGGCAACTGGTTGCACTGGATTTTATTTAAAAGCAGCAAAACAAAAGGGACTTAATCCTACGCACCAACAATTATCATATTTTTATCTGTGAAAAAAATGTATGTCTTTGAGGTCACAAATACATATTACTATGTATTTGGCTATCACAAAAAATTCCAGTAAAATACAGTAAAGTTTCTGGTTGTGGCATGTCAAAATGTGAAAAAGTTGAGAAGTGTTGTAAGCTTTTGAAAGGCCCTGTGTGTGTAGCAGGAGCCTTGTTAAACGTTAAAGCAGCAGGTTAACTGCCTTTTTAACTGACCAAATGTTTTTTTGGTCAGTTAAGAAGGCATGAATATGTCATGAACATATCGACATGTTCATGTTTGGTTCCACTTTGATTTATAAGCCACAGAATGATCTTTCAGTTTAGTTCAACCTTGGACTCAAGTACACTGCTGCCTCATTCATGAAAACGAACTGCGGTCCACACAGATTTCTAGGCAGAAATGAATGCTGTCACACACAAATAAAAAAAAGGGTTTAAATTTTGGGCTTTGAAGGCTTTAAATAAAAAACTCAAAAAATGTCTGGGCCAGAAAATCTAAAAGAAAAATAAATACTGCACATCTTAATGTTTGCAGATAAGTTTTTTTTCACTAATTTGCTTGAGCAAAATATTATTCAGCAAATGTAAATTTTCTGTTTCATCATCTTGTTTGCACCTAGTTATGGAGCGATCAGTAGAACTGGCCTGCTATGATCACTGTGATCATTGTGGAGAGTTTGCCTTCAGCATTTTGTGACAGTAAAAAGTTTCTTTCATTTCATTCTAATAAGATACGGGACAGAAAGATAATCAAGAGTTCCAAAGCAGGAGGAAAAAAAATGCAGTTGGACAAAATGTGCATCAAGTTGATAACCACCAAGTTTTTAGTTGTCTTCTTTGAGATGATGATGTAAAAAAAAATGTCTGTTGACCTTATTTGGATCCTAAGCTTTCAACTCTTTGCATCAAATGAGCCTGGTTTGCACTCTAATCAGCTAAGAAAATACACAAGCCTAGACTGCCGCTGCCTGCACAGACGTGAAGACGACACATGACAATGTTGAAGGGTCCAAACTTAAAATGAAAAGTTGCTATTATAATATAGCCAATTATTAATGAAAAGTCTTTGCTTAAGGTCATCTGTCTAATCACTGTTGCACAACACACACACAGATTAACACATCGTTTCCTCCCACACAGTAAATGAACATGAGGTCTGAGCACCACAGATGTCGAAGGAAACTTGCGAGGCAGGATGTGTTAACATTTCTTAGAGAAAGTCAAGCATGCATAAACACTCAAAAAAAGAGCTAATCCAAAAAAGCAAAAGCACAAACAGAAATTCTTCCTCTGGAGGAAAACGCACGTCGGGACCAGTCAATTAAATACGTTGAAACGTTTATCATCAAATTTTTTTTATTTTTTTAGAGGAAGACGTTACGGGATGAAAAGAAGTGCTACAAAGGCAAACGGGAATGACAAGGAGAGATGGGAACAGAAAGACGTGATGAAGTCTGAGCCATCATGAGTAATTGTTTTTATTCTCATGCCCTTATGTGAGATGAGAGGCAGTTTCTCTGCTGTGGTAATGGCCTCCTACCTGGCTGTGCATGAACTTCAGATTGATTCCTTCCAGCGTAACCTGAAGCAGTCCACCTTCACCGGTTTTCATATCCTGGACGGGAAATTCACCGCCAAGCTCCGGGCCTGAGGATAAGAATGGAGAGCGGTTTTCTAACCACAAGGATCAATTTTTTATTTTTTTTTCTAATGTAAAATTTCACACATTTCCAGACTCAAATGCAGAGTTCAGTCCTCATCAGATAACTTTTAAAGGTGACTTAGTATGCTTCCTTCAACAGGAGAGGATAGGTCTATGGGCTATACAGAACATGTTCATTAACTTTCGTGCACAAAATCATTCTTAGATGATAAGTTTGCTCAGTTCTGCCTATTTTGAGCTCCTTTCAGAATGAGTTGTTTTAGAACCTTTTGAAGTGCAAATACAAACATGCATTAACTGCAAGGAAATAAGTGAATGGATGGAAAGATTAAGAAAATATTTTCCACTTTTTTCATTCCTACAATTCTGGTTAATCTGAAAAATACCTAAATTGATGTTTTTTAAGCCTGCAGTAGTGTTTTGTTTTTTTTCCCCATTCTAATCATGACAATGAATTAATGATTAGAATGAATTAATTAGAATCATAAAATTCTAATTCAGAATTTTATGAATAAAATGATCACAGTTATTTTAACAATTTAGAGAGGATATAAATTAAATGTAAAATTAAGAGTTGGCAACATAGACTGAGCCTCAGTCATCTCAAAGTTATCAACCTGGTTTAATGCTTTGCTGTCTCGCTGCGGCTCTCTCCATGCTGTCTTTGACACAGTAGTAGAGCTCACGACACTGAAACAAACAGAGGAAAGTTACTTTAATTTTTAAGCAACTTTAAAAATTACTTCTGCATGTGCAGATGCACATGATGCACAGTTGCAGACCTTTTTGGTATAGAACTTGTTGAGCTGCGTCTCTTGTCCGTTACGTCTCCACAGACACAACACCTTGGTCTTGGGGCAGTACGTCATATTGATGAGCTTCTCGTACCACCAGCGCTCATAAACCGTACCGATGTTGCTGCGCAGGACTATACAGTCATCACAAACCTTTAAACATTGGTGAGCGTTTGTTAGTGCAAAAACAAGAACAGAACATGATATATGCCGCACTGATGAAAGCCTTTTCCTACCTCCATAAAGAAGATGTCTCCTGTTGTATCAGTGCCAGCATGAACAACAAATGTTTGTTTCTTGATGTGACGACTTCCACTGGGCCTGATGGACAGCTCACGACCATTCTACATAGGATTGGTAAAAATAAATTGCAAAAAACTGAGCGGTCAAATGAAAAAAGTGGAAGATATATTCACCATATTGGCCAGTTTGTCCAGTATCTCGTTGATCTCTTGGCTGTATGTGAGTCCGATGTGAGATTTGCCCATCAAACGTCTCACTTTCTTCCTGATGTCATTTTTGTTCACCTAAATCAACAAAAACCTTTTACATGAATGCTGGTCCACTCATCTCAAGGAGAGAAAAAAATAAAACTACAGCTGCTTAAACAGAGCAACAGGCTGTCATACTTTCATCATTAGCATGTAAGCAATCATGTTGTGCAGAAGGGTGGCCAGAAGTCTGTCCTCATCGTCCTCCAGACGCTTGCGATCGTGCTCTCCAAGTGACAAGTATCTGAGTTATCACAAAAAACAGAGGGATTCTTAAAACTGTTTTAAACCTCACATTTGGATAGTGAAAAAAAAATAATAATAATAAAAAAGAAAACCTTTCAATCATTTCCTGAGGTCCCTGATCCATCCCCATTCCTTCACGCTCCAACATCACAGCATCTAAGAAGGCGTCCTCCCAGAACTGCACTTGATCCCAAAGGGTGGAGCGCTCCTTACCTGAAAAGTTTTTTTTCTCAAGTGAGCAAATCTTCTTCAGCTGGTAACTTGGTTCAACTCAAATCGTAAGCCAACTTCAATATAAAATTCCTAAACATATGCATTTTTTTCTTTTAGAATTGTAATTTTAGGAACACAAGACACCCAAACTGAAATCAGATTCATCTGAACCTACCCTCAATCACTGACTTGGGCCTTTTTAGAACAAAGTTTAAGGTCTTTTTAATCACGAAGGCTTTTAATAATTACATAGATAGAAATGGGACATTTTATTCCAGATTTCTAGCTTTTTTTTTCTTCATTTATTATTGATCTTTGTGAAACATTTTAGCTCTGTTTGACTTTCGTAAAGCACTATATAAATCAATAAATGAGTGAAAAAGGACTGTAAATAAAACAATCTGTGTGTAGCTAATGTATACAGAAAGATGGTAGGTGTAACAGACTTCATTTTTTTTCTGTTTTGATATTTTTAAAAAACATATTTTCCCACCCTTATTTGCACAGATCTACACCTCACTAAAGAACAGGTAAAACTCTCATCAGATAAAAAGACTGAACAGAGATAGATGAGCTAAGCAAAGAAACACACTCCACCAGCACAACACACAAATAACAAAAAGGGGCAAAGGAAAGTGCTCAGCCCTACTTAGAGAAAAGGTTTCCATGGCCGCATCCTCTAGCTGATCCCAAACGGAGCTCTTATCCCGCCCTGGAGAAATTTCCCATGAGCAGCAGGAGAAGAGAAAAAAGCAGCGAGAGCAGCACCGGGGTTAGGCAAAGAGGTGTGAGTGGGTTTAATGGCAAAAAACGACAGTTGAGCGAGCCGAGATGCACACCACAGAAACATGACAAGGATTAATACAGAGCGTGATTTTTAACACACCACTTCAAAGCTTCAAGTTTGCATCAGACATTTTCACAGACAAGGACAGATAATGGACCTGGAGTTTGTGTCGACAGTACTACATTAATCCTTCAAGTATTTTGCGTTTTAAACACAATTCAGGACTCAGGAAATGATGAAGTAATATTCTACCAATACAGATTTTAACTGTTGTAGAGCTGAACAATGATTACTAAAATATGAGTTCAAGACATCTTGATCACTTACATACATCTAAATAAAATGTGTATAGCCTTGGTAATTAAGCAAATTATTGATACATGTAAAAAAATATATACAAGTCAAAATTCACAATGTCAGCAAAGCAGAACAATTTAAACTCAAAGGAAACAGAGCTGTTTTAGTAGACATGAAACATCAGAAGCATAAAATCGTCTGTAGAGCAAGTTTACAGAGAAAACAGAAATCAAGAGAGCAGCACCTACCCAGCAAACCTTCAAACAGATAAATCCTCATACTGATGTCCTCCATCGGTTGAACAGGAGGCCCTTTGACCATTGCAGGTAAATGATCTTTTGCACCTGGTTTAAGAGTGTGAGTTTTTCCCTATGGAAGAAAAAAAGGACCAGGTTTGTCAAACTGCAAGCACAATTATCACAGTTTGCTTTGCTAAAATTATCACAGCAAACATTTTTTTTTTTTTTTTTTTTTTTTGGCAGTCGGTACTTGCAGAGTTTATCTTTAGTAAAAGTAAAACAAAATTTATGTCCAATGTCAACTTGCACATACAAGAGAAGATTTATGCAGATATATATTGAATCGTTTTTGGACTATTCTACATGGCAGTAACAAGGCTTAAGGACTCTCAGAGAGGATTTTAACCAATCAGTATTCTTTAGTGTATATAGGGAAGTTTGTTTTTTTTTACTTACAAAGACTGAGCTTGTGGCTGGATTGGTTTCAATTTCACTGTCAGACAGAGTTCCTCTGGACTGATTCAAATGAGGAGCAGCTCTCCCTCCCAGACCATCTCCTGCGGTGCTGCTCAGGTCACTGTCGGCTCCAAGGGTCTCACCAGAGCTATTGCTAATCTAAAATGTTAAAATTCAGAGCATTAATAAAGGTTTCACAACGTAGACTTTTGAATTTTTACATTCATTGTTCACTTAGTGCAATAAAGGTAAACAGAACACAGTATTTTCCATTTTATTCCAGCTTTATATTAATGAAACTGTAGCTCTGTGTCTTTGGGAGTTTTGCATATTTTCTAATTACATGAGCCATCTGAAAATTCAAAGTTACTTTCCATACCTACATTAAGGAATTAATTCAACATACAATGGATCATTTTTATACCACAAAAGCATCATGTCTCATTTTTGAGGGTTACAGAAAATGAACAATTCCCAAATTTATTCTATATGCAAAATTTAAAATAAATTCAACATTTTGGATACAATCTGTAAACAGTAAAAATGGTATCTTGGAACTATATTAAAGAAGATGATTTAGTAATTATTACACAGCTCATTCACAGGCATGTGACAGTTATCAGTATTAAGGTTTATCGAAATGTAGCAGTAAACATGTTCCATACCACACAGTTTAATCGAGAGGCCAGCAGAAGGACCAAAAAGTCCTGAGTTTATTCTGGTTGATGGGAGTACAGAGCAGTGCTATCCCTCCCCCACCTGTTGCTCAGCACTGTGTCAGCTGGCTAAAATACAGCACCTAAGGCTGGTTAACAATATTTCCGGTCGCAAAACTTTTTTAAATAAAATTCTAAAAAAAACTATTTAATATATTGAAAGTATTTTTTTCTAGGTTTTTTTCTGCTCAAGCCTATATCAAGATACACAACGCAAATAGCATTGTTACTGCGGTAATAATCAATACGACAAATTATTGAACAGCAGATGGAAAATGATTATTTTAAATAAAACCAAGTGGCTCATGTTATGTTTTTATGTTTTGGATGAATGATGAGCGCACTCCTGTTGTCCAGCTGGATTAATAAAAAAAAGAATAAATAAAGTGCAAGTCATCCGAGTTGGCCGTGCCCTACCACTGTGCTGGCCTCCGAGTCCTGGCTGGTGCTCCTCGTGAGGATCGGCGGCTCTGACCTGGTTACAGACTCCGTGTCGCTCTTCTATACAAGGAACAAAGAAAAATTAGATCAGCCGTTGCAAAATGTGAACTATCCCTCTAAATAAGGTGCACTTATTATAATTATAATCTCAAAACAGTCCAATGTACTATAACAACAAACAAAACAAATTACATCCAAGATTTTATTATCACTAATATGTTTTCACACAGCAGTAATTAGAGGACAAACCTGAGAACCAGATGCGACACTGAGTCCACTATCAGCACTGATCTGTGATTTCTTCTCCTCTGCGTCAGTCACCTGCGGGCGCTGCTGCTTTGCCCCTTCAGCCCCTGCAAATTAGATCTAATTATCAGCCTGTTTTCACATGTGGCCTCATGATGTTCTTACCTTACAGAAAGCCGCCTCACTCAAAGCCAGCACAGCATAGTAGCCCTGACACTACATCCATTTGAGGGGTCAAAGACTGCTTAGACATCTCACTATGTGTGTACACTGCACACTCGATTACAATAGCTTTATGAAGTTTGAGAAAAACTTTTAATTTCCAATATATAAGCTGCTACTAGCTTTAAAGTGTAGGAAGGCATTTTTTTTTACTAATTATACAGAATAGGAAAGCTTGTTTCATAAAAAAAAAAATTAAAAACTTCCTGTGCAAGTTACTCTGGTTCAGAGTAAGATCATCTTAACAGGACAGAGAGAGGAGACAGAGGCAAGCACAGAAAGCAGAAAACATTGCAATTCGGAAAACATTACAAATGAAAACAAACCTGCAAGAGCGAGACATTATTTTTCAATCAGTGTTGCAAATGTGGCCCAATTTACACCAAAACCCCACAAACAGACACAGGCAGTTAGGCATGCAGACAAACTCATGGTCGGTAAAGGAGACATTTTCTGTTTCAAGTGTGACTGTTATTTATCATCTTTGTAGGTGGACATGTGGCGACACGTACATCCATACAGGTCCGTGTAGTTCTCACTTTTTTGTGACATTTAACTTTGGCAAAGCGATTCATAATGCACCAGAAAACTGTGGGAAGTTGGCTGTAATGTTACAGGAAGTCACTTGAAACTGGAAAAAAGTACAGTTAAAAAGAGCAGGACAGGGCAGCAGGTATTCATTTCTGTTCATCTAGATGCATGATTGCAAGAGAGGAAAAAGAAGAACATGATAAAAGAATACACTTTGCTTCAGCTCAAGCCAATAAATGTTACAGTAAGCTTCTGTAATTTGTCAGGTAGTCCAACAATTGTAAAGAGTTTAACTTTTTCCCTTCATTATATTTTGTTTTTAGCCTTATATGATAAAAACACAAGTTGTGCATAATTCTCAAATAGAAGGATGAGGTATGTTTTTCACCTTTTTTTGCTTTTACAAAGACAAATATTAACAGTATGGCATGCATTTTTACTCTTTTGGAATAAAAAAATAAAAAATGATCTAAGCCTAAACTAATCCTATCCAACTCCAACTTTTAATTTATACTCAAATATTTAAAACACATTGACACTATAACCCCTAATTTGGTGAGGGATTGTCCATTCGGATCTCAATTATTGCTGGTTATTGTTTCACGCATAAAAAAAATACACGAGTGAGAGAAGAGGTAAAAAAAAAAAAAAAGTGCAAAGTTAAGGGGGTTGAAAAAAAATTCACTTTAAACACCCCAGTTTTTAAGTTTTTTGGTTTTTTTTGGTGTGTGAAAAGTCTCTTACTCTGTTGTTTTTCCATAGCTTTTTGCTTATCCTGGTGCTTGCTCCACAATTCTACCCAAGATGCATTGCAAGCAAGGAGAGAAAGACAGAGAGAGAGTCAGAGAGCTGGTTGAAAAGGCATGTATGGTGGGTGAGCATTAAAACCAAACTCAAAACAAAAGAAGCATTAAAATGTTTTACTTTCTAAAAGAAGGTGTTTTGTAATGTTGGCATGTAGTGTTGATTCATTTAGAACAAAATTATATTAAAAAAATTTTATAGGGCTATATTGGATTTGTTATGCAACAACTACTTAGGTAACATTACAAAACACCCCAAGCTCTCCACACAGAGTCCTGGAGAGCCACACAGTGCTGTTACAGAGCTTTGGCTCTGACCGTCTACGTTCATCCATCGCATGTGTCTGGCTTTCCAGAGCAAAGGTGGAAACGAGGAGGCTGATTGGGAAAAAGAGCGTGGGATGATGTTGATAGCCAGTGAGTGGAATGGAGTAGTTGCAGAAGCTGAGATGCAAGTCTCACAGCATTCTGTAGAATTGAAGGTGCAACTTCTAACAGGTAGAAAAAGGGGTGAGGGTAGGAGAGGTGTGGGTGGACGAACTGAGAAGGGTCCCCTGTAGACAGACCCAGAATTTTATTTAAAAAATCAAGGTCTATATGCCCAAAAAACAAGTCTGTTGTAGGAATTTTCTATATACTGGGACTGTTTACTGGGGAGTTTTGTTTCCACCCTCCATGCTGATAGCAAAAAGGAGCTGTTTTTTTTTTTTGTTCATTTTCTACAGCACACCTTGAAGAAACCTGCAGTAAAGGCTCAGACGAACACCGATTTGACCATCGATGTGTATAACTCTACTTTCCCTTTGTCCCCTACTGCAGATTTTCACACTGCAAGAACAAAACAACCACATGCATTCAAGGTGCTAATAGGCCAACAACAGAACCCCAAAGGGGAGGAAAACAGCTTCACGGATGTTTAAGGAAAAGGCCACAAACACACACAGTCCAGGCTGGAAACAGGATGCATATTCCAGACACTTCAAAACTGATTTATTATAAATCTTTAATTTAATTTAAACAATTTTAATATAAAATTTCAGCTGGTTAGCCATCCTATGTGATTATCAACAGCAATTTCAGTTAAAGTGTGTGGAATATAATAACACCTGTTGGTTGTTGTCTGGGGGATCTTTCACTGAGACGGCTGGAAGTAGGGTGGGGAAGGTTTAAGGTTGATGAGCTTGTACGGTGGGGGGCAGGGGAAGGAGAGAGGGGGTTACAGTGCACATGCAACCAGGCTTGAGTGGTGTACACACCAATCGAGGCAATAAAGTTCTCCTCGTTCAGACTTCGGGTATCAAAATGGCGGGCTCCTTTGCCCGTGGTGTGGTGAGGCAGCTGCAGCTGGGGGATATTCAGGAGGCCCTGAGGTCTGGCTGTCTCCATACGACCAGAAGGACTCTCTTTACTCCCCGGGCTGCCAGCACTGTCTGTGGGACTTCGCTTGCGCTTTTCCGGGTCTACCAAGTTACCAAAATTAAGGGGGCCAAAGACAAAGTTCATCAAACACAGGAGAAGGAAGTATGTTAAAAGTTTAAAATGAGGAGAAGAAAAAGATTATTTGACAAAAAAAAAAAAGAGCAAAGAACAGCTTTAGTTAATGCCTTAGACAGTATGACATGCAGCACAAAGCTCAATATATGCAGAGCAAATGCATTGACAAGTAAACAATACAAGCACCCTGATGTTAGCCTGGACACAGGATCTTATACATTTCTAAGAGTACTTCATATGAATCTCACAATTAGGTATAAACTTTATAAAGGCAGTTGCTAAGTTTTAGGGCATACCTTTGGTTTGATAATGTGTGCGTGCTATTTCCAGCAGGCTGAAGACACTAGCCATTCCTCCAAGACCAGCATTGGTATAAGAATGCTCCAGACTGGAAACCGTGCACTTCAGGATGTCCAGCATGCCTTTGTAAACTTTTCTGTTCACCTCCTGGAAACAAACAAACTGGTTATTGAAGGTTTGACATCACAATCAAGTCATAAATAATTAGAAAAACTACTCTGATGCAAGTTGTGTAAATATAACTTGAGAGTTACTAAATTCCTTCAGACCCATACAACAGCAAACAATACACTAAAAACTAGAGCTATAGAGAAATGTAATATGAAGTAATATGTAAAATGAAGGGAGTAGGTCTGATTAAAACAAAAAAAATTATTTATCACTTTGGGACCAAAGAACACATTGCATCTGGATGAAAATGATCTAGGATTTTACAATCTCCAGATCATTACAAAGACAGAACACACCCCTCAAAAATACACAACTGCATGCCCTCCAGACACACACTTCAGATTTGATTTGCTGCAAATCAAGTCTCTGGCAAAAGTATTCATATCCCTTGGTCTTTTCATAAGATAAGATGCATGTTATTTGGATTTCATATGATAACCCATCAATGATTGATTGGGAAGAAGCTAGAAAAATTATTTTCTACAATTGTCATTAAACTTCTTTTCTCTGAAAACACTGAATAAAATTTTACATTTAGTTCCTATCTTCACCTTCCCTTTTTACCCATTTCTAGTTTAATTACTTTCAACTGAAACTACTAAACCTTTTTCAAAAATATTCAGAGCTCTGGACAACTTGCAATCTTTTACTAGAAAATGGCATCGCTAACCTACCAAAACAATAATAAATGTGAAAAAGTTCAACGTTCATGAATAGTTTTTATCTTACAGAAAACAAGCATCTCACCACATCACGTATGATCTCCTGTCTGGCGTCTTCCTCTGACTGGATGGCTCTGTTCAGCTTACTCAGCACAAAGACGCGGAGCTGCTCGTTCTCCAGCAGCCGGCGAACCTTTTTCATGTTAAGCCAGCCGACGCCCTGTCCTTCCAGAACACTCTGCACCACTTCCTTTAAAAACTGCTGGTTCTCACTGGGTCAAAACAAGTCTTTAGGTTATTTTGCAGCTTTTGTAGTGAACTACAGTCATCCCTATTTTGTCTAACATTTCTGATTGCTGATGACGTGAGACAAAAGCTTCAGGTACCTCGTGTTGTTAACCCGACCCTGCGGTGAGGGAGATTCTCTCTTCACAGTCGGACTGTGTTTGATCACTGAAGACTTTTGGTCCACAAGTGCTCGGGGTGCACGCGCCCCTGCAAAAAAATTATCAAATAACACCCTCACAATCAGAAGCGCGCAAAAAAAAAAAAAAAAGCACTCAAGTTAACTGGACTCAATGGGAATTTATAAGCAGAAAACTATTTGCAAACTGCTGTGCTTCTAACGTCACATAGGGCTAAGAGCATCATTGTGTACAGAGGATAGAAACATTTGGAAATGTATCTACTGCAGGACAAACAAATTACAGGGCAAAGTCTATTATTACAAGAGAAATAAAAGGACAAACCAAACGGACAAAATGCACACTCACACACACGCAAACAAGAATCCATTTGGCTCTCTTGGTAAGGGCATTACACATTAGAAGCATAAAGTAGTTAAGGTCAGTGGAAGGACAGTGTCCTTCCACTGACCTTCCATAGTAGTTAGTAAATGACATGCACAAAAGAAAACAATAATGAGGCGAAAATGGTGTTTATATTACTGTATTGTTAAAATGCAGAGAACCTGACCATCTGTAATAAACAGCTAAATTATGATGTATTAAACAGAAGTGGTAGAAGTGACAGCATGTGAGTCAGGTGTCTGAAATGCACCACTCACACCACCAGCAACACACTCAACTCCTGTTTATACCAAGGAGTTGACATAAAATCAAAGTGTTCTTTTTTTGTGAAGCATAACCATATATAAAATGAGATGGATTAATTGCATGTACTTTCATATATTAGAATTAACTTCCAAAAAGGTGGCAGGAGGGATGTTGAGCTAAACAGACTAAACTGTAAATCCAACTTTAAATATGAAATAAATAAAACAGTTTTCTTTTATATGTCGAGACAAGTTTAAATGCACAACACAAAAATTATTACAAATTATTTAGGTGTCCCTATAACGCCTGTATTTCAGTCAGGAATGAACTGAAAATATTTTTGAAAATATGGAGTTCAAAATATTTCTGAACACCATTGAAAGCAACACATTGTGGCTTAATTTCTTTTATTTCTAGATATTAAATATTATGTATTATCTAACGATGATTGCAAGAGGATTACTATCATAATTTCTTACAAATACAAGTGTTGTAGAAAAAAAAAAATCAATTCACAATAAAAGCCAAAAGCTTGACCCCTCAGTTTTATTTCTTGTCTCACAGTGAAAAACGTAAATAGATATTTTGATTTAGATCATTTTACACAAAACTCTACACCACAGTAAGCTACTCAACACTACCATTCTATAATTAATAATCTATACTACAGCTACATTATATATATTACAAGCTTATAATCATAATATTACTGTACACAAAATGCATATCGCAAAGAATTGCATAGACTGCAATAACGTTTTACTAAGTATTTAAGCATCTTTTTATGTCTGCATTACATTTAGTGAAAATTATTTAATGTAGCATAAACTGTTTTAAAAGGTATTCGCTTTATGAGGTCATCAAGTCATTAAAGCTACAGTTAAACTGCTACAATGCAAAAACCGCAGCCAGAAGACTATTTTGTAATAAAACCTTATTGTCCAGATAGATATCTTTGATTTTATTTAATTTCTTCTAGTGCTTGGTTAGACTACTCATTATCTGGGCTCTATGCTTACAACACATGTTAATTAGTTTATTTATCACAAGTCATTTTTTTCGCAACATTCACAATTACTATTGCATATCTGTTACTTTGTGCAGCCATATTTAAAATTAGAACAAGTTTAAATAAAAGACTAATTCATATGTATCCCACAGTTTATAGATGCATAAAATTACAGGCTGGAAGTAAATTAAGAACTGATGTTAGTTTTGTTCACAGACCTCACCTTAATGTGTATAAAAATGCAAAGTAAAATTATTTCTAAAAACCAGTAATAAAAACTTAGCAACTGCTATGAAAATTCCCCAATGTGTAAACAATTGTGTTACCATATTATTATGAAAAGCTTTGTACATTAAATGATGATTTACACCTAAAATGTAGTTGTTGAAGAACCAGTGTCTGAGAATAATAGCTAACTTTTGTCCTGTGTACATTTAGTTTTTGGATGTCTTGAAAATATCAAAATCAACAATTTAAAGCTTTTACACAAAAAAGGTATGAGGACTGGGGAACAATCCAATCCAACTTATGTCTCCATCCACATAACTAACACCACTCAGTCTACTCAAATATAAATGCCATTTTGCGAAAGGGTTGTATAATATTAACGCATCTTGCAATGTCAATAATGGTAAATATTGTGATAATATCAGGTGTGGAATATGCCAGTTTTCTTCTTTCCTCTCTTTTTCATCTGTGCTTCCATCACTGTGACCTTTAGCATTTTGGACAGTGTCATTTGTGTCTTGTGTGAGCATCTGCTGCCATGAGACTTTTACAGAATCAGCAAACAGCTGGCACTAAATGTTTAGATTAAGGCGGCCTGCCAAACACTTGAAGAGATGCAAAAAAGTTTGAGAGAATAAAAGTTTAATGAAGAAGCTAATCTTACATTTTTTTTTTTTTTTTTCAAATATTCTTATCCTCTGTGTCAGTTGTGATAAACCTGGTTTAGCAATTATTACACACCTCCAAAACACAACTCTTCAACCTCCCTTAGCTATAAACCTGTCTTCTAAAATTGTTGGTATTTCATTGAAAGTGCCATGATTCAGTTCTCATTTATCCAGTGGAAGATGTGGATTACCCTTTACAACCTGTAGTATGTCATCCTCAGGATAAATGCAGCATTTCTGCTAGGTGTTCTGCTCTTTTCCAGCCAGCCAGTATCACTTCCCTCATTTACTCATTTCAATAAGGATAAAGAACCAAACCTTTAAAGCAAGCATTCCAGCTGCCACCTTCATGTTATTTCTTTAACCAAAGTGCAGTCATTCAAGCATTTGACAAAATCTACACAGGCCTTGGGCAGATCTCTGCTTTCAAGAGGCTCATTGCATCTTGTCAATCACTCTACAGTAAACTCTCTCTGCTTTCCTAAAATAGAGTATACAGGTTTGGTTTGAATAGTACTCCACTGGAAAGAAGAAAAAAAGTTAGGGCAAAGGGAAAAACCCTTATTGCTTTTCCAATGAGGGTCATAGACATAATTTCATGAGATTTTTGTTTTAACTGATGTAAGAGTTTATATCCAGTATCATCCACATTATTTTCCATATAGGGATACTTCTATCACTTTAGAGGCACTGAGTTGTTGTTTTTTTTTTTGTTGTTATTCAAGTTTCCGCTAATAGGACCTATAGGTGACTCAATCAAATATGAGTACAGAAAATATATTTGTGTACAGTTATTTCAATGCTAATTTTTGGATTTACCAATATGGATATGTTTATAGGACACACTAAAATCCAAAATCAGAGCCTAATGTACAAACAGTGTACACTGTCTTTGTTTAACACTTTTCCATGCTAAAGTTTACATACATAATAAACTGATCATAGAAATGTGCACAGCCTCATGGCAATGCCAAGGCTGTCATACATTCATCTATGCTTTTATAGGCCCCTTTGGCGACACCTAGAGGCTACACCGCAAAACTCATTGTGAAAAAAAGTTAGATATTAAAAGCATGCAGTGTGGTGCAGAAAATACACTTTCATAACAATTACTTTATCATCATTATTACAATAATAATCACAGGTTTTGCAAATAGTATGAGACCAAACATTTTCCTGTGTGAACAGAGGGGTTCTTGATCCTTTGCAGCGTGAAGAGCTTATGGTGCTCTGATTTTGTTTTAATATTTTAGATCAAATTAATTTTAATATCAGACAAAAATCACACATAAGCAAATTGCAGACTTTCTAAATCTGCATCCATCCATTTCAATTACTACACAAAAAACTACCCAAACCAACCTGAAAAAAAGAAATTATATCTTAGGCCTATCAGTCATGGCATTTAGTTTGTAATAAAGACCAGTTTGTCTTTTCAGGTGCTGTGAAGGATCTTTGAGCCCCTCTTCTTTCCATAATTGGTTTTAATTTAGACCCAGTATTTTCAGACAAGAAAGGCATTAAACTAGGCCACTCCAAAAGCTTAATTTTGTTTTTCCGAACAATTAGATTTGCTGGTGTTCTTTGGATCATTGTTCTCCTGCAGAACCCCAGTGTAACTGAGCTGAACTTCACAGACTTGTTGTCAGACATTTTCCTTCAGGATTTTCTGACAGAGAAGAGAATACTTCAGTTGCCAGACAAGGATATTTTCCTAAAGTCTAGGAGATCAGGATGATGTTTGTTGGGAAAAAAACTTAAATGGGCCTTTGTGTTTTTATGTAAAGGGTATATATAAAAATGGTATTCATTTCAAAATTAAACATACAAGACAGTGAAATCTCAAATCACATTGATAAATAAATACCACCCCTGTATAGTTTTATTGATCCAAACCTTTTGAAGAATGTTTTTGCATGTGTCTTGTAAACAAGCATTTTCCTCGCTTCTCCAAATCCCTCCAGGAATAGAGATGTGGGAGGTGAATTCAAAATAACCACTTGCTTTTATCTTGCTGAACAAAACCTTGACTTTAGCTTAGTTTATTATTTTATTTTACTGCAGTCATGTCTTCTTGTTCTCAAAACAGTTACAGTACAGCAAGATTCAGTCAAACCCCACATATTGTACTCTGAAGGAGCACGAAGCAGAAACTAGTAGCAAAAAATAGTAAATCACTAATATTATTATCCAGCATTTAAAAGTTATTTTTTTCTTGATGGTTAACTGGTGGGTTATTCACCGACTTAATGTAGAACCTAAATCTAAAGTTATATTATTTTTCTGCAACTTAACTGTGATAAGGCTAGTTTTAGAAATGAAGTCAAACACTTTATGAGGTGAAATAACAGACTGAAATAAGAAAAGTCATTAGAAATGACAATAGGACCGACCAGACAAAACACTCAGTTTTCACGGCTTCTGATGAGGCACACAGTGACTGACATGAGAGGAAAACATGGTGGAAATGCTGGGGAAGATGTAATTGACTGGCTTGGAGAAGCATGCAGCTCACTCAAAATAAGGGGCAGAACCCACCTTCTCCGCTCCCCGGGCCGGCCTCTGTAATTATCTCCATTAGAGAATTTAGCCCAAATACTGCACACAAAACTCAGGATTAGTGCAGCGAAAAGGTGAACAGAAAGAGGGACACCGGCCCAGACACAACCAGTCCGAACATCAACCCAACAAACAGACATGCATACTTAAAACGATGCAAAAGTGCAACCAAAAAACAGAAAAAAGAAATAGCATGAACTCATGAGCCTGGATGCGACTGAAAATGTGAATAACAATCAAGTTTTTAGTAATACAATTATCATTTACAGCTGATGAGTACACTGTAAATATGTTGGCCATGTACACAACACTGCTTGAACTCTGTGAATGATGCTGGACATTTTAACAGTTACAATAAATGGGAATAAATCCTTAGAAAGTATTCACATTTATATTTCTCCCTCTCCCAATAAGGGAGACAAGCTTCTAATGAGAACAAAACACAAAAAGATAAGCAGTAGAGTAACTAATTAAATTAATTATCTTGCTTAAAAGGCAAATGTTTTTAGAAGGTTAGCCCAGAAGGTTAGTAATAATCAAGAGCAAGTATCACCAAGCACACAAATAAGGCAACAACAAAACAAATATCAGGGAAGGTTTGACATTATTCCATTAACTATAGACAGATCTTTCTGTGAACATTAACTAAAGAGCCAATGGCATTTTATTAATTGACAAAATTAAGGTACAAAGATATAGATGCCACAAAAATGTTTGCAGTCACAGAAGAAAAAAAAAAAGAACAAAAAAAGACTTTCAACAGTGACACAAACAGGAATAACAGAGGAACAAAAAGGGAAAGTAAATATAAACATGTAGCGGATACTAGAGGTGTAACTTCTATCTCAGTCCTACTCTGAGAACAGGATACAAGGCAGGAACGTGTAACTTTGTAAGGTCACAGAAATGTCTAGTCAAGGACAAACTATCACACCAAACATAACATACCCGGACTGTCAGGGGAATCTGAACAACAAAGACAAAACAAATCACGATCAAAAGGAACAGAACACCTTGAATGGCAGCTATTCCACATTGAGTGGAGCTATTGAGTATCTTCACCATGATTCATCAGTTGTTTTTTTCTCTCAGTTGAAGAGAAAATCCATCCTAAACAGAGTTTATACTAACCCAGAGAAAAATGACAGGCACTATGTTATATGTCCATCAATTTATTGGTAATTCTTTTAACCACAATGTTTTGTTTCAGTTTGTCTTGAAACTTAATTCATTTAAAACTGTGCTATGATAGTTACTGGAACTTTTAAACACAGTGATCTTTTTTTTCTTTATCCATATTACCCAGTTCTCCACCTTAACTTACACCAACAAATTAGGAGTCAGTGGAGTGAAAAAAAATATGCAAGAGAAAGAAATGCTGAGTTATTCCTTTTGACAACATAATAAAGTCTGCTTTGGAGTGGATTTCATAAGAGAAAATGTTTCATGTTTCCTCAATATTCTCCTTTAAATAGTGCCATGTATGTTTGGCAATCCAGTGCAAGGAGAGAAAAGCTTTAAAATCATTTTACAAACCTGCTTGCTCCATTTCCTCCTCAACATCAAAATTAAAATATTCTTTTACACCCCAAAAAATGTCAGAGAAGGCAGAAAAGAACAAACAAATTTATAAACAAATAAAAATGTTTTCTTTTGACATTTAGTGTACATAGTTCAGCTCTTAATCTGTAACAGCTGGAGATATATTAAAATTTGTAGCATAAATATAAAAAAATTGAGCAGTTAGGATCAACTTATCCTAGGATGGCAGAAACTGACCTTGTGTACAACTTGAATCTGTGTATTAGTCATTAGTTCCCTCCTACCTTTCAGGCTGGGAAAAGGTGTTGATTTCTCCCGGGCTGCTTTGTTGGGAAGGGCCAGATTGGACAGGCTGAAGCTGGTGCCGTGGTTCTTGTAAAGATTACCTGGTGAAGGACCAAAGAGACAATCACTAAAGCAAAGTATGATCAAATACTGTTGGTACTATTCAAGTCCATTAAATGAGATCCTATGGACTTGATTGGTGATATGGGTATTCTCTGGGTTGAAAGATCACCACATCCTGCCTGTTGTCAATCAGCTAACTTAAGGAAGGCCCCAGCTTCTTTCATTTCACCAAGAAAGTTTTTTTCACAACCAGAAATATTCCTGGTTGTGACCAAAATGTCTAATCATGGTGTCAAAACAAAGGAGTGTCACCTATCACTTTTATTAAAACTATAGTCTGTAAGATACAAGAAGCACATCCATTAAGCAGCCACCACAACTAATTAACCACCTACATTCAGCTTTGTACAGTATTACCCTATAAAGAGCATAACAACAAAAAAGGATAATATTTTGTGCAGTAATCACTTGAATTCTGATACATTAAGGGAGTGTTTATACTATAATTATGATTGAGGCTATGCATGGAAATAAAAAACAAATAATCATCATAAAAAAACAAGAGAACTGCCACCCATCTTGTCTGTCAATGTGGAAGGGAGCAATTTTTCCATCTGGAAGTTTTAACTTTCTTCTGTTGATTGTATAGTAATCAGTGAAGCTACATTCAGTACTTCTACACTAATACTTGATTTATTCTTACTGGCAAAAGACATAAGTCCACCAAATCCATCATTGCTGCTGTTGGAGATGGTGGAATTGGGGGAGCTGTTGCGCGAATCTCCCTCTCCATCAGATTCTCCTGGGAGCCTCAGGCTGCTGGGACGTAAAGGCCGCTGAGCCCTGAAGCCAAAAGAAAGGTCACATGAGATTTTAATCACACACACACAGGTTCACGCAAAAATGGACAGTAAGATCAAGACATCCATGACACAAACATAGCTTGGATGATGAGAAAAAGAGCATCTACTGTAAATGCTGCATGTACATACTTGTTGCCATTGAGGTTCTGGTTGAACCGAGGGGTGTAGGATTCCACTTGCTCTTCTTCCGCATCTTCCTCAGTGGGGAAGCCATACTGAGGTTCAAAGTATGGGTTGTCATACTCTTGCTTTTTGTTGACAGAATCCACCAGACCAGAATCTGCTGCTGGTTTGAGAAATGGCTGACTGCCGATTCCAGGGACTGGGTTCTGCAAAGCGGCGCTTGCTGATGCTTCAATCTCAGATGCTTCAGCTTGTTCCTGTCAGTACATATACATATGCATTGTGTAAATCATTTCTTATTAGCAAGACATAAGAGAGTTGTATGAAGATAATCTCTAAAGTTGAATGAAATAGTCACACACATGGTTGACTCCTTGGATGATTGTGCTAGGGCTTGAGCTTGCAGTTGTGCTGGAGCTTGAACGAAGAGGCTGTCCGTCTGACTGTTCAGCAGCTCCTTCCCCACTAGAAGGACCATCCACACTATGGCTATCCTTTAAATCATGCAAGTCTTGAAACTCAACCTCACTGGCATCGCCGAGCGCAGCATGAGTTGGAGGATCCAAACCTAAAAGACACACACTACTCAATGACAACGCCAAACAAAAAAAAAAAAAGAAAAAGAAAACTAATCATACTGCATGGGTTGGTTTTGAATCAAAAGATCATACTTGGTGTATCCCCCTGGATGTCGCCTTGAATCATCTCGCTCACTAAGTCCCCAAGTGAAGAATAGGAAGAGCTGGAGTCGTCATATCCATCACTGTCACTACCACTGAGACAAAACCAAGAACAGAATATCTGAAGCTGCTCAACAAATATGTTACAAATGAGCCAGATCAGACATGGACCTGGTTTCCTAACCTGTCAGTAGGATCTGACTCATTGCCATCATCTTCCAATGGACCAGCCATAGCTTCCACCAGCAGGGAACTTCCATCATAGACTCTGTAGACCACTGGCTGCAGCTGATGCGCATACCATTTTGACTTGTCTCCAATTAAAGATGGATCATATACATCTAAAACAGATAAAAACAGAAGCTTGGTGGTCAGTTCAACTCAACACGATTCATCAACAGATTATTACCATGTTAAATGAGTCTTACTGTTGTGTATCCTCTGAAAGGCAAGGTTAGTGGGATTGAGTGCCCACTCTCCATAGAATTCTACCGCCTGGGTGTGGGATAGTTTATCGGCGAAGCAGGAGCGACGTGGACGAGACGCAAGAAAAGACGAAGACTGAAAAGCGACCACTGGACGTGGAAAGAGTCGCAAAGTACGCGTGTGCATTTGGAAGCCCTGGAGGACATTGGGAGAGTTGAAGAATCGCACCATGGCAACCCTGAAATAAAAAAAAAAAAATTAAGATGTTTTAATTAAGGTAAATCATGCTATGTGATATTATAGTTGATACAATGATAGAATAAAAAATAAGGATGCACATTAACCTGAAAAACTCTAAAATCGTGTTTGGGCTAAGAGTTGTCACTGATTTTAAAAGCTTTGAATAGTCATTCTGGCATGTCATTTAGCCAACTTAGGCACAGAAGTTAATCCTTAAAGGTTGTTTTTAACATAAATTGTATATTGTGTCGTTACTACCACAAGGTGGCGGCAGCACACTAACGGAAGTGGTAGAAAACACACCAAGTTGCCAGATTGTTGTTACTGTTTTTTTCATAGCTAATCTTTAATTTTCATCTTTAATAAGTTACAGTATTCTGACTTTTCTGTAGTGTTGCCAGTCTTTAAAAAAAATAAATCAAAGAACAGGAAGTAATCTCCAATTTGTATTTTTGACTAAAATACCATCACCTTACCGTCTTCAAAAGTGGAATCTATCCACATGGCCAATCATACTAATACTGCTCAATGTTCCAACAGAAACTTTTAATTTTTATGAAAACACAAGTTTACTACTTGCCTGGTGGCCACATCAACGGAATCAACGTCATTGCCGTATATTAGAGGGTTGAACTCGGTGGAGGATGGGGAAGCCTTGTCTCGTCCTGGAGGGAGCAGGGTCATCTCCTGGCCTTCCTGGAACTTCTCCAGGTTCAGAATAGGTTGTGTGTTCAAACTCATGCTTGCCAATGCCTAAAAGGCACCAGTGATACAAATTACAAAAGATGCTATTGATCTAATAACAATGCTGTGATGAACTACTCCCACTACGGGCATCAACAATTTCGAGAAATTGTGTTTAATGGAATATAATGTAGGTACATTTACTATTTGTAACCACCAACAAGGGAGATAATATCTTTGCATCTAAAATTATTCAACCCCCACTGCAAATTAAGCTTATTGGCAACGTGCCCAAACTAGTAGCTATTAAATAAACACCAGTGTTGCACAATTGTTGTGTTGTTTACTGCCATCTTAGAATTGTTTAATCCCTGTATATCTTGTCATCCAAATGCTGCAGGATTTCAATGTCAGATGATGGAAAGTTCATCCACAGAATCACAGAGCCACTGCCCTGCTTCACAGTAAGCACAGTGTTCTTGATAACATATGCTTATACCTCTTTTCCTTATTTTTGATTTAAAGCAGAACCAACTTTTGCTTTTGAGTCAGTAATGGTGTACGCCTGGAGATCTTCAAGTGTGCCATACTGTGAAAACTGAAATCTCAGTGCCAGCTGCCACAGGTGTTTCTCAGCCTAATAATTGTTTCTGTCTCAACGGGAATCTGGTAGCGGTTGTTGATAGCTTTCAGGAGGTGAATCCTTCCAGAAAGCTGATCTTACCTTTTTGTAAGATCAATTGAACAATTTACTTCACTTGACCAGTATAAAACACGTATTGAAACGTCGCCATCAACTATCTAGCTCCATCCATCAATGAAACCCTTCATTGGTTGTATTGGGGGTGACTGAGAACAATGTGTGCTGACCAAAAAGCCTTTATTTCAGTAATTCTAAGACAGCAGTGGTCATTGGAAATAGTGTTGAATTTTACATTAAAACCTAGTAATATGAGGTTTATTTAAACAAAAGTTAAGCCTTGCTTAATGGAAACACCTACACAATTTCGAAGGTAGACAACAAACTTAATTTGAAGTAAAAGCTGCATAAATGTAGATACAACTTCATAAATTAGTCCCAATCCAAAGATTCCCCATCTTTATGGTTTTGACTCAACAATAAATAAGGTCATTAAAGATCAAATTTACACATGTTGATGCCTGTGGTGGGTATGCCATTTTAGAGAGGAGAAACGGGAGGAAAGTAAGTCACTATGCATGGTTTGCTTAGAGGGAACTGCTGCAGTCTCAGGAGTCAATGTTTAGCTTAGCATAATGGAACATTTAGTTGCTGGGTCAGGATGAATGTTAACTTTGTCAAAGGGATAAACAGATAAGCTTTTATTGTCTTATTTTGGTTAATAGAACACTCACTATGCCAAAAACAGATGCACGCACATTCATACATGCTCAAGCCAGAGTTAAGCAGTGTATCAGAAACAGTGTCCAGCGACATTCTGAAATGTTCTTTAGCATTTTCTATAGGTCAAGAGAACAAGAGACAATAAGTAATGACAGGCAAACCAATGTGTGAGAGAGGATTTCCGTGCATGGGCATTACACATTCCACAGGAGGAGAAATGAGTAACCTTATTTTCAGAGGAGAAGATCTGCTTTTGGGTGATCACGGTCAATCTAACCAGACACTAGGAAGGGGAATAAGAGAGATGCCAGGAGAATCACATGTAGGCTGGAGATGACAGTTTTGTGACAGACACTGGAACATCACATGATGGAAGGGTAACAGCATCTGTCTTTTCACTTTCTTTTCTTTGTCTCCTTTTAGAAGTACTTCCCACTTTTTCTGCTCAGCTGACAGCAAGTAAGTAAATTTTGTTGCCATCAACATGTGAGTAATTTAAAGTTAGAGTCATGAGGAAAAGGGTTTATACTAGAGTTTTGTGGTGAAACAACTCTAGCTCTGTCATTTCGTTTTTAAATCCTACAACTGACTTGAGTTGGATAATATTTTTATTCAGTCTGGAAACAAAGAGGATTCAAATTTAGAGAGACATTGAGAAAGCGAGACAGAGAAAAAGGCTGATGAAGAAGTTGAGATGATTTTATACCAAATATGATAAGACATTGAGAAACCGACAAATCAATAACGTGATCAAAAACCAGAATTCAACATCAGAATCCAGCCTTTGAGAGAGACAGGACAAACATCCATGGTCACCAACAGGGAAAACCCAGTGGTTACAATGGAGAGGAGATGACAGTACAAAACAGCAGATCTTTTCAGAAATACATAAAATGCTTGCACACCTCTGCATCTACAGAAAATGGAAAAAATGAAACTAATTCCCATTTTCTTAAAAAAATATATATATATATCTGAGATTTGCAAAAGTAAATGAATCAGTCGCTTGCAGGACTGATTTATTTGTAATATGAAGAGCCGAGTGCAAGTATTTTCAGAGGCTCTCACACAAGCAGCATTATGCTACGGCATCCAAGTCTTTAGAAAAATCAGTGAAACATTCCTCTGTGACATGTTTTACATTCACAGAAAAACCATTGTGAGCTTACTTCCAAATACTATATGCTAGCAAAAACTGAGGCTTAGCACACTCCTACAAACCAGCTTCTCAGTCACACACACAAAGAAAGAGCTGCTAACCACACACAGCTGTAAAACTGGCTCTGATTCAAGGTGGATGAAACCAACTGATAACTAAAATAAATAGTCAAATTGAGCTTTATTCTGTGAAAATTTGTGCTAGGCAAAACAACCTCTGAGCAACTAAATGCAGTGTTTGGCCAGAAAAGTGGGTTGATAAAGATAGAACTGGTATAATTAGTCACGATCCATATCTTAAAGTACGTTGGAAGACATCTTGTGGGGAAAAAAATGATGCAGATTCTTTAGTTAATTTGTGCATTTATATCAAGTAAAGTGGGCTGTGATGCTTTACATAAAGTGGTATAAAAAAAACAACAAGCAATCTCCAAAACAATCTTAAACAAAATAAGATTCTGAAATTTTATGTGAAGTCAAAGCTTCATGTAAACACTTAAAACTGAAATACTTTGAAGGAAATTTATATTTAATTTATTTATATATTTTTTTACATTTTACTTTTCTGTGAGATTGTAAAACAAAAATGTCAAATAACAAAGTCTCTGCTGCAACCAAACACTACTTTTGAATTTTGAAGCATCATAGCTGTACCAACTAGCAATCCCAATAAGTGCAAAAAAATAAAAAATAAAAATTAAAAAATAAAAATAGAACATATTATGAATATCAAACCAATACAGATAGGCAAATTTGAGAAGGATATCAGCAGGTTGTCCACAGCACCATATTTATTGCTTGTACAGGTTTAATATAGGATGACAAAGGGTAAAAAGTCAGAGCCAAGCATGTACAAGATCTGGGCATTTTGAATTTGTTTTCAAACTCATTTGAGACTCAGACAACATCTACAGAGGGTAAATAAAGTTTGTTTGTAGGGTGCAGGAGTAATACACAATTTTATAATGGCCAATTTTAAAAATTGGACATTATATGTTTATACTGTGGAACTAAAATCCTTGCAGCAGTTTTATACCCCTCGAAATTCTTCACATTTTCTCATGTTACAACTACAAACTTCAATTTATTTTATTGGAATTATTTGAGGTACTGCAACACAAAGTACTGCATAATTGGAAGTGGAAGGAAAACTGTTTTTTAGAAATGATCTGAAAAAAGTGGGGTGTGCATATGTATTCAGCCCCTCCCAAGTCAATGCAAGACGAACCACCTGTTTCTGCAAATAAAGCTGCATGTATTTTGGGGGTATTATCTCTACAAGTCTTGCACATGTAGAAACTGACATTTTTGTTCAGTGCTCTCTAATTTTAAAGTCTTGCCACAGATTCGAAATTAGACTTAGATCTGGACTTTGAATGGGTTTTCAAACACATGTATGTTTGGGGTTGTTGTCCTGTAGGAATGTGAACCTCTACCAAGAGATCAAATCTTTTGTCACAGTTACGTTTTGCTCCAGGCACCTTTTTGTCAACAGTGACCAACTTGTATGTCTGCTGAAGAGAAGAAAATTATTCCCACTGTATTATACTCGCACCACTCCATTTAACCTAAGGGATGATAGATTTAGGATCAAGTGCAGTAGAAAGAAGTGTATTTTTTTCCCTCCGGCAACGGCTGTCTTATTGCCATTCTTTCATAAAAAAAAGTTTGTGGAGTGTAAACCTGAGCTCAAGATCTCAGCAGCTCCTCCAGAGTTACCTCTGGTTTCTTAGTGGCTTCTCTAATTAATACTGTCCTGTTCGGGTCTGCCAGTGTACATGGGTGTCCATTTCTTCCTAGGTTTGCCATTTGTTTTTCAGATGAATTGAACATTGCTTTGTGAGATGTTCAGAGATGTTGAGAAACTGTGTTGCTACTGTTTTTACAAAAGGCAATCAGTGGGACATAATTTCCTTTAGGGACATCATCTGGTGAACACATACACACACCAAAGTTCACAGATTTGTATTTGTGCAAAATTTCAAAAACCAGGGCCAATTTTCCTTTAGCATGACTAAATGTGTAAAATCACAGTAAAAGCCATGAAAGTTTGTGGTTGGTACATGAAAAAATAAAGGAACTGAATATAAAACTGTTTTCATGAATCAGAACCAGACTCTGAAATTGTTCAGTAGGCTTATAGGGGGAAATTGGTTGCCATCAGTAACACTAAAAGGTTTATTTGGGTGGAAGTATCCGACTTTACCTCCAACAGCTAGAGCATGCAAACAAAATGGAAACAAAAAGAAAAGAGAAAAATAATAACAACATGTTAGTGCACTAAAAATAAGCCCTTTTAAAATCTCGCACACTCATCTACAATACATACAACCCAGATGATGAAGAAGCCACCTACTCTTCAAATTGCTGAAAGAGAATTTTTACATGTATACAAGAGTGTGGTCAAGTCACAGTAAAAAGGAACAGCCATATAAAAACACTTGTGTTATACTGGGACCACTGATTTCTGGCTGCCACAGGGCAGTTGAATGAAATTGACTTTAAAAAGCAAGTGCTGATTACCTGTTTTAGATGCTTCTTTAGCTCGCCTGCTTCAGGCTCTGGCAAAGGGGGCAGATTCTCTGCATTGGTGGGTGCTATAACCTGCAAGTCACATAAGACATATGATTAAAAATTCACCTTGCTAACATAATCCATAAATAGGAAGGAAATAATCCACAAATGATTTACTTTAATGGGGTTATATATTTGTCCTTCAATTTCCTACTTTATTTTTGACATCGTCTTGGAGCAGCATTTGCTGCTCCAAAACGATGGAGCAGCAATCGGAGTGACAGGATGTGCAAAACTTTGTGTTGACACACACACACCTTACTGCTGTCGAGGTCAACAAGCCAAACATCGTCTGGCATTTTGAAATCCGATTTGTAGAGGAAGAAGCTGGCTGGAACACCGATAATGTAGGGAGTGGGAGCGAGAAGAAGCTGTGAGGAGGACAAAGCAAAACCAGTTTGTACATAAAAGTATTCCAACAACAGATGGTGTTTAAAGTTTTAATAGGCAGCTAATTTCAAACATTTCTCAGACTTGTTGTTTCCATGAGTTTCATTTTTACACTTACCTGCTCAGCAGAAGCCATACATGTAGGGAGCAACGGGATAACAGGGAACATGTACTCCAGGGGGTAGATCATAGCAACAAAGGCCATGACACTCATGGACAAAGCATTGTAATCACGTGATTGAAGAATGACCTTAAAGGAAAATAACGATAAAAAGAAACACAATAAGTGTTACTAGTCCCCTTTCAAGCAGTGAATGTCTCATTCCTATTATGTTAAGGTTATTTCAAATGTAAAACTGTCAAGTTATGTCTATCCTTTAATAACTTCGCTGCTTTGTTCTTATTCCCTCGTTGCCTAACTCGCATGCAAGAATGCCCGTTTTTGTCTCGAGTTTGTAACAGCATTATTAAAAGCCGACTTTCAAGAACAAATGAAGCTCGGAGAAGAAAAAGCTCAAAAGAGTTGTCAGTGTGGCAGCTTTCAATTAGTTCAGCTTGACTGGATTAAATAAGAATTAAATGTCTTTCAAATAGATGAACACAAGGACATTTTACACATATTGACTTTTTATTTTACAGACATTTTGTATTTTAGCTTCTAATCTATATGACTTTATTTTTATTTTGTTGTATTTTTTAGTAGTTGAGATAACAATGCCTTTATATGCATCCTGTAATATTTTATAATCTTGAACCTGGGTTCAAATGATACCTTGGGATTAAATGATACCTTGTTCAGCCAGTTTCTAATCAGAGAACTCATATTTCTAAGCACTACAATGTCACAAAAACAACCACACTCTTCGGTGTGGAAGTTGTTACTGCAGGAAGAAGAATTAAGTTGTCTATTTTTCCACTGATACCACTTTAAAAATAAATAAATAACCAGGGTACTTATCACGCAAATGTCCTTAAAATGAAGGCAGAACTTTTGGAGGGTGTTCTGTGTAGAGGGAGTGCTCAGGGTTTACAAAGAATTCAGTCTAATCAGTTTAAAATTGTCTAAAGCTCATATTATGCTAACTGCATCATCGGCATCCATTAACAGCAGTTTATGGGCAGAGAAGAATTATATCCTTCATTCAAAAACAAACAGTTTTTATTGAACGTAGTATAGTAAACAAATAAGCAATGTTTTATTTTAAACCAATATGTTCTGAAATACAAATAAAAAAACACAATTCCTGAGATGAGGCGCTGCTGGTGTGTGTGGATAATGGTCCTGCAGAACAGACCTCTCAGCCTTTCTTTGTGTAATATCTGGGAGTGTTACAAATTTCCTCTTGCTTTGAAGAGATTATAATGTAGTTTCTCTGTATAAATGTTGTGAAATGATTACAAATTTATGACTAAAACCCTGGGATTTACTCCCCACCGCAACTGAGACTCTTCTTCTTGTTCCTAGAAAACGGTAGAACAGGAAGGTCCATGAAGGCGAAATACCTTTTTACGCTTTGGAACAGTTACAGCTTTTCAATAAGTTAAATGTGAATATCCACAGGTTTTAAAGTGACAAAATCCTCATTTATCATCCTACTACTGAAAATTACAGCTTTTAAGTTCAAAATGGAAATTAAACTGACTGAGACCTCTTTCAGCACTTCTGATATGGGAGGAGGTTGTGCTCATGGTAAATAAGCAATAATAAATAAGTAAGAATACTAGTCAGATGATCATAAAATTTCCAAAAGAAACACAAAAAGGTAACACAGCAGAGGAACTCCACAATACTTTGTATGAAACTAAAACCACAAGTTTTGGTCGGGAAATGCTTCGAATGAGCCTATGTATCTGTGCCACAGTAACATTACACCAGCTATCAGAACAAGGATTCCAATTACATTCAAGTTAATGGCTCAAGGGGTGAAAGACAGCAAATGACAGAGAGAAAAGAGATGCTTTTCTCTGAGTTCTCATTTCCTCTCTCTTGCGCTTTGTGTAATCTAAATGGCTATAAAAACCATAAACAGAAACTGAATAATAAACGTTACTCATTTTGGCAGATTTTAAAAAAAGAAGTATTTTACTTAAAGATAAAATGTCACTAGTTGGTAATTGAGCTGGGTCTTAAGGGACAGGTGCAAAACATAATGTTTGCAAACCATAGTAAGGTTAGTTGCTTTAAAGAAAACAGAGTGGGTTAAGTTAAACTCATTCACTCTAAAGAAAATAATTAAATCAAGTTTCTTTATCAGGAAATGAATAAATTTTTAGGTATACAGCCTGGTGGTAGAGCTTGGTCAGTTTTTTCTTAGAATTCACAGCGGGGGAACTGTGTTTAGTGATCTTCTGAGGTTCTATTTAACATATTTTATGCATGAAAATTACCTTAACTGAAAATGCAAATACAGAATACAAAAGGGCCAAAGTATAACAAGAGCATATCTTGAACTCCTGACTTGTTCCCATGCTTACCTTGTGCTCCAACAGGACACAGCTGAGGACCTGAAGACAGGCGTCAACACCCAGCAGCTCCAAGGGCAGGTGCAGTGGGAAATCAACCAAGGAGAAACGAGAGTTGTCAGGCAAGGCGAAGGTGAGTGGCCGTTTCAGTTCCTGGGGCAGCACCTCCACATCCACGCGCCTCTGACCTGCCAGTGGCACCGGGGAGCGCAGCAGTCGGTACACCCAGGACTCGATATCCCGTAGGTCGACCAGCAGCTGACTGCCTTTCTCTTCCACCGAAAGCGCTCCGGTAAACACCCGCCACATGGTGTCCCTGCAAACAGATCACACACATTAAACACACATGTTATTATGTCCTCTTTATAGCTGGATTCAAATAGTTTCAATTAAAATATTTGCAATCAACTTAAATATTTTTTGTGTCTATGTCAGCCAATTGCAAAATGTCCTAATTGACTGTACAAGAGTTGTGCTTAAATTGCAAAACAATTTCTAAGAACACTGGCATAACAAATACAGATTAAATGTTCTCCTCTTGCTAAAAGCCATTTCTTCACACATAAGAGAATGCAATACTTATTCTTAAATTTCACAGACACACTTAAATTCCAATGATACAAATACAACTATTCAAGAGAACTTAATTACCTAATTGACATGGCAAATATACAGAGTTTTGCTGATAAATGTAATGATAAAAATATCTTGAAGCAGATAAACAATGGCTGATTTTACTGCAGCAGACAGCTACCAATAAGCATGACCAAACCAACTGTGAAATCAGTAATCTGAAGGGTAAATGATACTGAAACACAGAAGAGGCTATTTGCCAATCACCAAAATGTTGATTTGAAAAGACTCAACTTAACACACACGTGACACCGTTCTGCTACTTGGAGGTATATTTAGTGTGTGAGGCGGGGAGTGAGGGTAAACCATTAGTCCTTCAGAGCCCTCCCACCTCGCAGCTGCTGCCCAAAGGCAGCTGGAGACCTCAATCTGTCAGAGCTGCCATAGTGAGAAGTGCTCTAAGCCATTATACAATGACTCTCCTCTTTCTCAACCCAACATTTCAACCAGGCAATCCAGGAAAAAAAACAACAAAACAACTCGAGTATGTTAAGCATTTGGCTTCAATACACTCATTGAGGTTGTAAGATTAACCACAATTTCATGATGCTAATTACTAGACAGACTGGATCATTTTACTGAAAGAAAAGTGCATTAAAACAATAATAAATTGTAATACCAAAGGGTAAAAAAATATATATTTTTACTCATAATTAGCTTAAAAGCTAAAGTCTAGATAATTTCTTTATTCAAATATATGCACAGTCACTGAAAGCATTAAATATCCCAAATAGAATATTTGAAAATAAAAAGCCCTGGAGTAAATCAAGGTATCACCAGCAGTATAGACAATAACACAGTGCTGCCCCTCATCCACATGTTACTATTTACCAAGACCCTAGATTTCCCCCCCCCTCATAGGAAATATTATTTTCTTCTCAGATTTGTGATCATACACAAAAAGCAAGATAAGTGATGATGTGGAAACTACAAATTATTTATTATTATTATGTTAGAAGCAGTACAGATAATGGCTGCTTTTTATAAAAAAAATAAGTTATGAATTACCTGTCATATCAGTACCAAAACACCACGGTTTTCTACTGAAAGTAATTATACCCTGAGCAACCCTGCATCGACCATATTTCCAGCCAAGTATTTTTCAACTTTACCTTAAAGTACTGACAGTCATCCATAGCTGCTGTCTTTACCACATCAATATTTAACACAACACACATATATAAAGAATCCACAAACATAAAAACAGTCCTCAAGTCAAAGAAATTGAAAAAACAGATGCTGGATCAGACATCAGTGTCATACTTGATGAAGTATTACTTGATGTTCAATAAATCGCTCAAAACAAATTAAATTAAATACAACAATGCATTCATAATTCAAAGTGCAAAAGAAAAGAAAACTAAACAAAAGCTAGTTCTGTGAAAACAAATTAAAAAAGTTGCAGATGGCCAGCAAAACCACAGAGCTACAGACAAAAGGCTCCTTTATTAGTTATATTAAACATACAGATCACATGTGGATGAGGAGGAGAAAAGCAAGGAGTGGAGATGCACCAATTAATCTGTATGAGATTAGTTATTCCATTTTTTTAAAAAATATGTTGCCGTTTTTTTCTAATTTGTGAAAAACTCCAACAGTTTTCTGTTTAAAAACACCCGACATTTGAGTTTGAACATATACTTAAACGCAAAATTACAATGATCTTATAATTTCACTTTTGTTTGATTCAAAATTACTCCCTCTGTCAAAACACTGCAACAATGCGTTGTATCCAGATTTTAAAAATTTGAAATGAAAAAAAAAATCTGAATCAGCAACTACACACAAGTCTGGTCTGGAAAAGCCTGATTGGTGGTTATAAACCATTAAAAAACACAAGCCGGTGCCTTAATGTTGTGCTGTTTGCTCTTTGAGTAGTACTGCTCTATTTTCTTGACATTTTCTAACAGGTCCTTGTGAATAGATGAGCTGACAGCAAAGTATTTATCATGGAGACAGTAAAAGGCACACCAGTCAATACAATAGTTAGTGGATTGAGCATTGTACCAACAATAAAAAAAAAAGAGATAAATTTTGTGAATAAAAAGTCCATTCAGACAGAAACACTGTCACCCCATTCCAACAACAACAACAACAAAAACAACTCGAGTACTGCAACTCTGGCTAACCAAAAATTTGGTTTGCCAAAGACAGCTTTTCTGTCCTTTTTTTCTTTTGTTTTTTTTAAACAAAAAACAGAAAAGCTAGTATTTGACCTCCAGAACAACAATACAGAAGTCTCACCTTTGGGTGGCACGAGAGAGTCCCGCTCGTTGGGTTAGCCTCTGACTGCAGCAGTCCACCAGCCTCTTGAGAATATATAAGCATTCTCTAAAAGTGGTAAAGAAGGGGTAGTGGCTGAGTATGCACAGCGAGGTCAGCGTACTGTTGCGGTTCCTGGCAGCCATCTTGGCAGATCTGCGTTTGTGCTGTGGAGACTTGCCAGGGGTTTGCTCAGAACCTGGTTGCCCACTCTCTTCTCCGGATGAAGACGGGGCTTCAGACTTGGAGTTGTCAGGTGCGGATGATGCAGCAACATGGCCTCCACCGCCTCCATCAGACGCTTCATTAGTACTCTCCACTGCCTGCACTGCAGTCTCTGTATGGCTACTCTTGTCGCGAGAGCGGTGATGCCCGCGCTGAAAAGATCGATAGAAGTTGACGCAGATTCCGTAGCGGGTGATTCCAGAGTCCTTGTCGGTCAACGTGAAAACAAAAGAGGAGTCATCACGCAGGCTGACCCGACGCTGGCGGATGCTCAGGCAGCCCTCTGGTTGGCAGAAGAACACCACATCCGGCGGGAGCGGGAAGTCGTGGTGATCCTCCAGGGGGTAGCGCCGGAGAAGCTGTGGAGTCTGGGCCACACTGTCACTACTTGGTTGCCTGAAGGACAGATGGATAAACATGCCAGGAAATTCTTTGTTTCTCTTAGGTTTTATAAGTGCTACAACATCAATTTGCAAAAACTAAAAGAAATTAGGAAATTCTAATGCTTTGATGGGAATCTAAACTGTTCAAGAAGTGAACTCCTAGGCAAAACAAAGTAGGGAAATCGCGTGTTTTTGAATGTGTGTCAGTAGCTCAAAAACCAGAGATCCAAAAATTGCTCATACCCACAAAGAAGTGGTTCCCAATAGGGATACTCCGATCAGGTTTTTTAAAACTGAATTTTAGTTTAACAGAATTATTTCTAAGAAAAAAAATAAAATCTAAAAACAACTGGCTTAGACAAAAATTTCCATAAAGACATTTTTAAAGAATCAAGCTTTACTGAGGATGATAACTTTGCATTCTGGCATGCAGATGGTAAGGCGGAGCTGTGTTTTGTGGGAGCCTATGTGTTGCAGCACCCTCCCCCGTGACTCTTCTTATGACTCAGATACATTTAAGACAATAACAGATTCATCAGTCAGGATCAGTGCTTACCTTGCTCCAACAACCACTAAGTAGTCAAGTAGACGTGGACATATTTTCTTTTTCTCCATTTTGGAATATTAAAATCCTGTATGTCAAGACATCCAGGATATATGTTCCCTTCTGTGTCAATGGTGTATTTTCATCAAAGGAGGTTTGTAGCTGAAATTCAGATCCTTTGTCATCATTATGTCCAATCACTACAGACAAACCTGTAAAAACACAGAAAAATATGATTATCATCAACCTGACAGTTTATTTTTGAATATGCATGTTACTATGAAAGGAAACTAAACAGAAAAAGAGAGTGAAGAAATCGTCAGTTGATCGGAATAGGCAGATTTTTTGCTTGAACAGCTAAATGGTGATTGGCAGGACCTTAATTTTATATTTTACACACATTTACGCCATGAAATCGGCTGCAGGTTGCATTCTTGTGATTAAACAGTATTACAGCCGTGCCAGGAGATGACAGCTCAACACTATCTTGCCTCACATTTCCCTTTACAGGAAATTGAAAACACAATGCACAATATTGAACTAAATTTACTTTTTACTAGACAAAGAACGTGACAAAGAAACAAGCCTGGAACAGCACAAAAGATTTCTAGCTGTCCCCCCACCCCCAATTCAACAATATCCCTTTAATAATTATTCAACTCAGAAATACACTGTAAATCCCTACTGCATTTCTAGCGCTGTGTGTTTCACAGTCATTTTTATTCACTATTGTGCCAGCTGGTTGTTGTTGTTGGAGGACAAAAAGAGGCTCGCTAATGTAGTAAGCAGCTTACAGGCTGTTGGGAGAATGAGGACCATTGAGAGCGTGCACTATGGCCCTTAAAGCCCTGGGAATTACAGGTAACAGGGGCAAACTTAAACACCAAAACATAAATCTACCACCATTTAGCAGCTCTATTTTGACTCTTAAAACCAAGATCTTAGAGGGTACAGTAATCAAACATTTTTGGCAAGTACAACCGCAAAGCTATTTTATGGAAATGATCCAACTTTTAAATTCACTGAGCTACTTTTTTGTTTTGGAAAAATACATTTTGGTATGTACGTACAAGGGAGTAAAATAATTATTGAACATTGAAGGTACTGTTAGCGACATGAAATTTTCATCAAATGTTAATCCTTGATACCAGTAACTGCTAACAAGAGAAGGGAAATTATTTTAAGGTCTCTCTTGTTATAGTAACAGCACCCTATCTCTGAAGCATATATTCTCGAGTAACAAGAGCTTTCCCAGTCGGCATGTCATGGTGAACACACTTTACTGCAACAACAAACACCTCATCGCTATTCCGCTGAAATGCCACCCTGAAAAGCAAACACTGACGTGGAAGAAAATGCTTGCATGATGTTACCCTGCACTGATAAAGTCAAGGAGCTATCCATTTACCTATGCACACATTATGATACCATTTACTAACAGACCAAGCAATGAACTGGCCTTAAATATGCCAGAAAATCTGCAAGAATTACTGTTTTTCACTGACTGAGACAGTTACTTATACTAACCAAGATAGATGCCAAGTGGTAGGTAGGACGGTAGACATCCAAGGTATTCAATTTATTCTGAAATGTTCTCCAAATTCATTACTGTCCCATAAAAATAAATGTATCAGTAGTTTCTTTCTACATTTGCTGAGATGCAACTGTTTGATGTTTTCAGTGTTAGTATCACAACAGAGGGGAAATGTGTAAAGTTGAATGGATAAAACTTTGATGTTGGGTTTCAAACACAAATACTGAGGTTAAGACTTCTCCCCTAATCAGTAGTTGGCAATCTTGTTAGTCTTTTAGAGTCACCTCAGCTCACTAAGAGTCTTTTTACTGAGATGGGACTGAAAAGGTATCTGTTATGCAAAATCTGGAATGGAAAACCGATATAGACATCAAAACTGTTTTAGTGATGAATAAAGTAGCCAGCCTCAAACTCACTTCTACGGAAAAGTGCTGGACTTTGCTTAAGGAGAGAGTCTTTGCCAGGAATCCAACCTCTACAACCAACCTCAACAACCTCTAACAAGCCACTTGTTTAGAGTTACCTGTGATTCGTAACAGCAGGAAATTGACTAATATATCTGATAGATGATTTTGATGATGGCATTTGACAAAATATACTGTAAATTGTTTCATAACTGGTTACTGTGTTATGTTTTAATTGTGTAACGCATTTTAACTGCCTTGTTCCTGAAATGTGCTGTACAAATAAACTTGACTTTTCAATGGAAACAACAAGTATGTGGTTTACTAAGGCACAACTAGTACAGGGAGTATGTGAAAATATTTGATTCTGTATGCAAAATTTTGACAATGCTTGGATTGGAAAAATTCATCATGAATTGAGATTCTTGTACCTATTTCTTTAACTACTGAGGGGTAACTAATTATTTTAAGTTTGAATTTCTACATTTTCCAAGCCTTGGGGATTCTAACCACAAATCTACAAACTCAACATTTCTATTGTTTTATACAGTAGAGATAAAGAATCTGTTTTGATAAGACATTGGATATGAAAGTGTGAATAAATGTAGAAAAACTCATGGGCTTGCCTTATAAAAACAGACACACCACAGCAAGATAAACAGAGGAGCAAAATGAACAGCACATAAATCAGGAGTGTGACCCTACAGTCACACATCCCGGCCAGGGCTGTCATTAACCAGGAACCACAAAGGAACCAGTATTCGACACAGGTGTACGAAGAGGACATCAGAACATTAGGGTGAACTTTAACACACGTTGCCTCACTTACATTATGGCTCCAATTATCACTAATGACTCTCCTTGGCTGTGGAGAGGCCATTCACACTAGAATATAACACCTATCTGTGGAAGACTGACTGAGAATATACTCAAAGATTAAAATATTTGTTATTGTTGAAATCTTAATCTTTGAATTTTCTCATATAGCTAAGTTCAGCATTGGATATCTGGTGTGCTGTAGTGGGTGGCTTCAAAAGCACAAAAAATGGGCAGAAATGTTTTATGGAGTCAGCTTAATATGAGACGTCATTAGACTTTGCATAATTATTCAAACACAGTGAAGACCATAGAGTTTCTAACAGGATTGACAGTCGATTGTCAGGACTGTGGTGTTAGAACAGGTGAACTCTTCTTGAAATATTTTTGAGCAATCCAAAGAATTTGCATATTTTTACATTATTTAAAAAGGGACTGGTGATATTTTAAATTTACAAATGGCAATAAGATCCACCTTTCCTAAAGCATGTGTCAAATTGTAGGAGGAAATAACCCTGCTATTAGGAAATGTTGTGCAAGGCAGGACTGGGCCTGAACAAACTGTTATCCAGTCATCTTTATCTTGCAAAAGCATCAGGACAATGAATCTAAATGCTGGTCTGGCAACATGAAGACTTCCTGGTGCAATGCCAAAATGGCTGTTTTATGAAGCTTCAGAGCTGTAGGCATACAGCGCAAAGAACAGAACCACAGATTTATTTTTAGATGAGGATGGAAGTTCGGTGCCACCTCACTGATGGTTCTGAATAAGTGGACTTGGTGCTGAACCGTTTGCCTCTCAGTAAAGGGAATGAGAATCAAGGCATGCAATAACAGTCTTCAAAGGCAACAGAATAATGCATTTTAAACACAACACACAGATCTCTTCAGAATACTGCAGCGCCAGTTGTTGGTTATGCAAGCAGAGAGAGGAGAGATGGATTTGATTCACAGACCTTTCAAAATGGGTTGCAGTTCTTTCCAGTCAAAGCAAACTGCTGAAGCAAAGTGATGGAGTAGTTTTAGCTCAACAGAGCAGCTAAAACACATGAAGGACGACGTGTGCTTCAAAAAGTATCAGTCATCATGTCAAAACATTGCTCAGTTGAGCAGCGCTGGTATTGTTTAAAGCCTGGAAAATAAAACTTAAAAACATCAAGCAACCATTTGGAGTCTTGACATTGACACAACTAGAGGACTGATCTATTCTTTTTTTTCAGCTAAAATAAATGTATATGTTAACTAGAATTGTGTGCTTAAGTGTCATATTGCAAACTTAACATCCAGATCCTGAAGTAGCCCTTTGACAAGAAATGTGGGTTCTTAAGACTCAACTGTGAGTCAACTGTTAATCGATGACTCTCAATGTATGGCATCATCAAATTACACAATGTAAAAACAGCACAATTTGATTTTAATTATTCCTCTAAAAAAAAAAAAAATGTTTTTACATCAGCAATTAAGTAACACTTTCTGTTAAATGTAAGTCTGTCACCACAGATATTTAAACATTTTTGCTAGCTTTAGACTTGTAAAATGTTTTAACATTAGGGCACAGACGTAGCCTTTTTGTAAAAGTAGAGTAGAAAAACTCTACGACCGCAGGTGACAGCTTAGGTCTATGTATAGATACCAAGCTATAAAAGGTGCATATAATTCAACTACAAACTGGGTTTTAACTTCCGTGAGATTGTTTAAGGTTTTTCAAGCCATGACAAAAATATTTCATTTTTCCAGGCTGATGAAAGAAAAATATTCAATGTGTATATCATGATGTGTCTTTGAACTGAAAGCCGCTGCCTTTGATCCTGAAGATAAAAGTCACCACTTCATTGCTTTATTTTATTCTGTTCAATATTTTCAAATTCGCATCACATCTAGCATATGAATTATCCATTATGGGTCAAAATGTGATTCATCAGGCTGCAGTGACCTTCACTATTCAACACTAATGTTTAATAAAATTGTTCTTGTATCAAAGAAGATGGTTATTAGATAACTAATGTCGTTTAGATGTTTCTCAGACTTCAAAAGACATAAAATAAAAGTGAAGTATTCCCTCTAAGTGCTCCTGCTTTGGAATCTTAGTTACACCTCCAGAAATACGAGTCATAGGTGCATCCACACAAGTCAACATAATATATTTAGATAGTCAAAAACTTTTCCACCATTAGATTTACAGAGTTCTTAATCCATCCTTTGATCCACTTTCAAATATAGAACTTGTTTGTCAGCCAGTCTTTACATATGGATGCAAACATTTCCATCTTGAAGGCTGCTAAAATAATAGATGGGCAAATGGATGGTGAAAACTTAACTACTAGTCTGTCATTCTTTTTCAAAACTTATCCAGACCTGGAAAAAAAATGAAAAGCTGCATGGGAACTCAATATGTAGTGATAGATGGATTTACGTAGGTAACAGCTTGTGCGGGGGTCATGCACACACCAAGCTGTTCTGACGAATAGTGTGAGACAGGCTAGTATAAATGTTTCATCCACATATACACATCTTCTAACTAAAATGTCATTTATTTTATACCAGAGAGGAAGATCGTGCTCAGAGGCTCCAATAATTCATTCCATAATGTACTAAACTGATGCTTTCTTTCCTGTAGTCATCGTGTCTGTGTACATTCTGTTCTCAAAGCCCGTTTTCCGCATTATATTTCATTAAACCCGACAAAGCATATTTCATCATTCATTAAAAATGTAAATGAAAACACAGAGAAATGTGACGCTACGTTTCTGAACACGGGTGTTAAAAAGCTGGCTACGTTTATGTTTACCCAACCGCAACAGCCATTCAATCCTTTTAAATTAACTGCCTGATCGCAGGATCTTTCGGGAAGTCTGCCACATGCTAGTTCGTGACCAATATGTTCGAAAACTCTCCCCTGTGTCAATGACGGAGTAAAAAACCATCCACTGTGAGCTAGTTATAAGCTGTAGTGGGAATACTAAACTAACTGAGGAGATAAGTGTAAGGGCATTGGCTGTCATAGATTAATACTTCAACAAATATAATAAGGCAATGCCAACGCCTCTTCACAGCCCGCTGTATAACTCTGACAGCGTTACCATTTTTATATTTATAGCATGCAGTCCATGTTTTGTTCGTCCTTTATAAGCATCCTCTCACCTCCTGTCCGCGCTGCCTGTGTGCTCTCCTACGCCACCGATGGATTAGCTAGCAGGCTAACTAGCTGTGCCACTGCTAACCGGAGCTCTGCTGCTGAACCTCTAAATATTTAACTACCAACTCCCACGTCAAGAGGTCATATTAAAAAATCATTAGCCAGGAAATATGCAACCAACACGCCATGTGGGTTTTCATTCGCAAGCAGCAGTAAAACGTCCTTACCTGCTCACATTAGCCTGCTAGCCGCTAACGTTCGCTGTGTAACCAACTGCCAAAGACGACGGCCTGTGTCTTGAATCCCTCTCGCGGTCACAGAGACTGGAGAGGAAGCGGTGGTTGTGTGGATTATGTCGTGTTTTCTCAAGGTTACGGTTGATCATTTAGAAAGCCGGACACGAACAATAAATGGGAGGGCTTGTCACTGAGTGTGACTGGTTGACAGCGTAGTAAATGATGGAAATGCGTGTATCCGCCTCCCTACTGGATGAACGAGTGGTTCGGTCAGTTACAACCTGCCTTCACAACATCCTACTCCTCCTTCTTGTCATCTTCAGTCTGCAAGAAGTTCCGCATACTCAAAACCCAACTTAAAGGAAACATTAAACTTGCAAAACAAACAAAAAACGCATTGTATAATGGTTCCCTCAGTTGCTGATTTGATTTTGTTGCTTTTTAACTAAATGGAGCGACCAATTTTATAAGACACTACACCTGTCAGACAGCAATCTGGGTTTAGAATTGCCTGTGAGTAAAATTCACTTAAAGAATTTGTGAATTACCCAAAGTTAAACATCACAACTGCTTAATCATAGAAAAAAAACATGCAACAAAAATGCCTTGTATTGACATTGTACTAATAGGTGATAACAGGTACAGCCCAACATATATGCAATATTTGCGACTGCTTAGAGCCCCCTGCTGGTCATGGGCCCCAAAGGAAACTCAGTCACACAGCATAGGTTTAGAAATGCAAATACTCAAGAATACTTTCATACTTATCATTTATACTGAAAGTGGTCTGAAAATGTTTGTCCCCTTCCTGATTTTCTGTTTAAAACAGTACCAGCAGAAACTGCTTTCCTGGGAAACAAAAACAGGTCCCACTTTCTACCTGCATCCTCACTACATTCTGCAGCAGTATGGATTAGTATATGTGGATGTACTGCATCACAGCATCTTATTCCAGCTGCAATCTGGCAGATAAGAGACTCCTGCCAAGGATGGTGAAAGTAGCTGAGAAGCCTATTGGGAGTGTCCCTACCCTTCATCCAGGATCTGTTGCAGTACTGCAGCAGGAACCCCTCAGTACTTTGCTGACATGTGGCTAACAGTACTGCAACATCAGAAGCACCCCATTGCTAGTTTTGCCTCAAACTGTTAAAAGGATGATGTGCTGCAAATGTTTTATACTTTAAACTTCATAAATGTAAAGCTTGAGAAATGAAGAACCCCAACACATTAACACTACAGCAGAGCTTTAATTTATACTGTACATACAAAACAGGTTGTCTTTAGAAGTTACAAGTATTAAAATAGTTTTGCATTTCTATATATCAATGTTTACAGTCACCCTTTGAAGACAGGAATTAGATCAAATGTTACAATTGCAGTATATACAGTAAAATTAACTTTGATAGCTAGAGCATTAACATGTACTCACACACAAAAATAGTTTTGAGTTGATTACACTACAGCACACCCAGCCATGATAGTTTCAATTTCATCTTTTTCCCCTCAGTCGGTGGGTTGGATATTTGTTTGGGGTACCGTGGATCCCTTACACGGAAATTAGTGTTTGGCTGTCGACGTCAAACCCAAAAGTTAAGAAACAATCTCACAAATTCTGTTGCAAAGGAACACAAAAGCAAAATGTTCAAACCAAAAGAATATTGTGTGCACTCTCAACAATAGACCTCTTTTTGAAAATATAATTTTCAAATAATGAAAACGTTGTAAAAATGACAAAAATAACGCAGTTACATTTTGAGGAAGAAAGCAAAATGTCTGAACCAACATGTGGTCAGAAAAATACCAGGGCAAACAGACTCTTTGTTTTTACATTTATGCTTGTCCTCACCCAGTCTAGCTTTGCTTGCATGCCATATAAATCAGTTCACAGACGGTGGGTTTGAGATTTAATTCAAGTGGCTTTTAAATTAGCAACGCAACTAGAAACATCTGAAGATGGGAAATCGCCCAGAGATAATTAACCCACACTATTCAATCGTTCACACTTATGCTGTCTAAAGAGGACACTAAAAAACAAATTCCACAAATTTCACACTTAAGTTTTTGATTATCCAAGATTTCAACTTCACACTGACAGGCAATTCATGGAGAACAGTCTAAAGAACCAGATCCCAGTAATTATAAAGTTCAATATAACTTACATTCTAATGTCTTTGCTCTTTGCTGAATTTTGGTGCCTTTTTATTGAAGGTTCTCAGCATAGATGCTGGTATCAAGTTCAAGAATGCTTATGTAATAGACTTTTTAAGTTAGCTTTATTACTACATTTTCTTTTTCAGTGTGTTTTTAAATAGAAGCAGTTGCAAAATTTTATTGTTAACTGAAATTTAAAAGATAAAATTTTTCATGGTATTTCTCATGAAAAAAAGTATTTTTTCATAAAAAAACAAACAAATCTCAAATAAAACAAAATGTCATACAGGTAATATTGAATAACAATAAGATTCCCATTTAGGAATTCTTTAAAATGAGACTGGAGCCTAGTCTAGTAAAGACACTTCCTTAATCCACTTACTAATCTTTGAGAATACAGTAATTTAAATGCATTGATTGACTTTATTGACACCACTTGAAGGAATTTAGGATCTCGTTAGATGTAATGATTGTACATTCTTATAGATATGTGATGTCCAACTTTCATAAACATTAATGGGCATTTATTAATGACCAAAAAGGTCCCTTTTGCAGTGAGAAAGAAAAAAAAAAAAGAGTAATATATTTAAAATTAAAGAAGCCTCTACTTCTCAGAGGTCTGCTTCACATTACTTTACCTGAGCAATGAGTCCAACCATAAGACCTCTGAATTTACTCTGAAGGAAATGCAACTAGTTGTTACCATACATGGATCAGGACAAAATACAGGCAGAAAAGCATCTCTGCTTCTGCACAGCTGCAGAAATCATCTTTTCCTCTTAATGAGACATTGCAATTTTTAAGACAGTAACAGCCAAGACCTGCTCAGTGCTTCCTGATTTTAATTAGTAGAAGAAAGGTACAGAACCACAAAAGTGACCGACTTTTACTTTCAGCAAAGACTGAATCAAAGATAAGTGTCTGGAAACCCTTAACGCCTAAACTTAACCACAATCGTGTGAGCATCTACAATGAAGAAAAAAAAAAAGAAATGTTTCCTCCACTGCACACAATGCTGCTTAACAGTCTTTTAGGGAGCAAAGGGTTAGAGAACTCTACCCCCGTTCAGGGTAAAACAAAAATCTCAAGGCAATATCCAGTCCCTGACCACAGGAGAAGAGAGGAGTTGGCGGTCTGTTTACAGAACCCATGTCCCTGTCAGGGTCCATAAGCCACGGAGTGAGACACCTGGACCGCAGTCACTCATTGACATCCCAGATTTCAGACAGCAGCGGGGGAAGCTTTTTGTCCTGGAGGCGGAGAGCAAAAACCTGCTCCGAGTGGACACTGCTCAATGTGCGAAGGCTCACCAGTTTCATCAGCATACGGGGGAACATCAGGTGATCCTGAAGAAAACATTGAAAAACTATCAATTCATAGCACATTGTTAGCAAAGGAGATCTTTTAAAGACATGAACCAGGACTAACAATGTTTAATACAAACAAAAAATGTTTTCTTTCTCCACATTTTATAAGAACTGCCTGAGTCTTATAAAGGAGAAAAGTGATTGTTTTAAGTACGGATTTTAACGTCTATCAAGTATATGTGTAGCATTATGATAAGAAACTTTTTGAGTAAAAAGATATGCTGTGAAACAACCTAAGTGTATGGGTAGTGACATACATTTTCCTCGGAATAGTAAAAGGGCAGCTACATTTTTGTACTGCAGTTAAACCTTCACAAGCAAATCAGGAACTGATTGTGTGTAGAAAATTGAGACTTTCAATTGCTTTCATTCACTGCTGCTAAGTTCTCACACAGCTCATTTATGTAAATGTTCCACTGGCAGAGATCAGGCACATTCATATCAAAATAACAATGCTAGTCACAACTGGGCCAACAATGAAAACATCTACCTGAATACTTCTAGTTTTCTGCACTAGGATTTTAGTCACAAGGGGTCACTCAACAACTTTGTAGCAAAATCAAAAATTATGAATTTACAGTTTCTTCATGGGCGGTGAATGTGCCATGTACTGATTCCAGAGTTTGGTGTCCTCACTTTCTTAAAGTAAGAGCCTTACGTGTCACTTAAGGCTCTTAAGTGAGACTTAGGTGAAAAGTAGAAAAGTTATTGTGAGAGGATATTGACAAACCCTCCATATTTAGGGTAACATTTTTCTAAACAAATCATAAAATTGAAGCCCTTTTAGATTATACTTAAAGTAACAATTTGCTTCAAAATTTAATCTAAAGCCCGCATAACCTTTTAAAGCAGACAACTGCTCCTAAATTCAATCCTTCACCATTAATATCAGGAATATAATATGACTTCAGTTATGACCTAATGTGCCTGTTGTGCTGGCACACTCTCAGTCACAAGAGCAGAGATCACATAATGTGGCGGGAACTTACATTTGGTCTCTTTATCATGATGTAAGAGCGCAGAGCGTCCACATAGGGCTGCTGCAGCCTCTCAACAAGCTCGTGATCCTGCACATTTGGCCGATCTACACAAATTAAAGTAAAGAATACACAGGCAACTTAAATCTATCACTGGAGAATTTTTTATTTTGTTAAGATATGATAAATGTTACTATAAATGCACAGTCAGCAAGCTTAAATGAACCATTTCATCCTCGAGGGATTATAAGCATTTGGCTCACTCTGAGCCCTATATAATGAGGATGAACAGCAAGCTCTGCAGTTTATTCATTCTGACCTGCAGAAAAGATGTTGATAGCAATGAGCAGAGCGTATTCGGCCTCATCGAGGTGCAGGTCGTTCATTCCTTTTGAAAACTCGAATATGGGGTTAATGAACTCAAACTGAAGCCCTGGGGAAATGGAACGAGAGAGAAAAGAAGGAGATGGGTGAAAAGAGGAAAAAACTGGATTTAATAAAAAAAATGCTTCAAGATTTTTATGAAAAACAGTACATAATATTATTACTTTTATTGACTAAATGATAAGAGTACCTGCTTTGGCAAAATCATCCTTATTATAGCTGAAATCCTTCAGAAAAGTAATGCTTTCAATGGCAGGATTGTATCGCCGGGACGTCTCTAACAGCATAATCTGTGAAGGTCAAACACCTGAGTGACACACTGATGCTGCAGAGTCAAAGTTTTTGCCACAAACTCAACTACTTCCAACATTCATTTACAAAAAAATGGGCAAGAAGATGTTGAATCTTGAAAAATGTGCTTGAATTATTTTAACAACAGAATCGTTGAGTCAAAGCAGCTCTGAATGACGGTAAATCAAAACGAACCTCAATGGTGGAGGTTTTTAGTAGAGCGATCTGGTCTTCTCTTGTCAACTCCAGGAAGCCAGGAAGCTGCTTTGCGAAATCCACAATCTCCTGAACGGACATTATTGCGAGCTCTGTAAAGTGGGCGAACCGCTGCTGTCGCACTTCTCGGTTTTGTAAGTCTTGACTCTGGGGCCAAGGCTGAAAATGTTCACAAGCAGTCTGGTGAGACCGATGCCAAACAAACAGCAACAGCATTTGAAGACCATTTGTTGGGCTATATGTCGTCCAGTTACCGTAACTTTTGGTCGGTCAAGGAAAGACCTCTTGTTGCATTGTTTCTGCATGGCTACCAGCTTCTCGATCATCTCCTGCTGCTGTGGGTCGAGAGTGGCTGCTTCCTGCAGAGGGGTCGGTGTGACCACTGTGGACGTGCGTGCTGTTTCCTCCTCCTGCTGCTTTTTCAGCTTTTTTAACCGGATTTGTTCCTCAGAAAGCACGCCTGTGGGTCACAGAGCATGCTGGTTTGCACAAAAGCTCAATCTCAGAGTCAAAGACGTAATTTTATTTACAGTAGATAAAAAAATCTCGAGTTGATTTAGGGTGAACACACTCACACTGCTCCAGCATGCCCGCCTCCCGACACTTGCGCAGCCGGCACTGCTGGCACTTGCGGCGCATGTACATGTCCATTTCGCAGCGGCCGTTGTTCTTGCAGGAGTACTGGGCGCTTTTGATGACGCTGCGGCGGAAGAATCCCTTGCAGCCCTCGCAACTCAACACGTTGTAGTGGAAACCGGAAGCCTTATCGCCGCAGACGCTGCACACCTCGTTGCCCAGCATCTTCGGAGCAGGACCCTTTTTTCTCTTCACCGGCTGCCCATCTACACAAGAATCCAAAAAAAACATATTAGATTTCTGAAGGGAGGCTTGTAGGAAATTAAATATTTTCACAAAGATTAAACCCTAAACTTTAAAGTATGACATCTAAGGAATGCCACATGATCACAGATTTTTGTGGATAGGTTTGCAGATTATTTTCTAGATTATATATACTCTATAAGTGCAATTTGGGGGGAGTAAGTTTGTTCCAGAAACACATTTTTATAGATGGAAAGTTGAAGGGTTTGGTGCAAAGGAGCAGCACTTAGCAGGGAGAAAATATTATGAGCAGTATATGCGCACTGAATATGGTGGATTATGTTTTTCAGTTGCAGTGAATGGATCTATATTGGAGTAAAAAATGCCAGAAGTGTCAGGGCCTAACCAAACTCTTTGCTTTAAAAACTTTAAAAACTGTAAAGATCTTCATGCTGCAGTGATCATCCAGATGTAATCAGGGAGTTGACAGATTATGCAACAAGTCTACAGTACCTGCAATGCTGCAAATATCTTCACTTGCAGCAGTAACATTTTTAATCATAACTTCATATGGGTGCAGCTCTGTGTGCTGTAATCAATGTGCTCTGATCTAAAGTAAGATTATACAATCACAGTGTTTGAGTCGAGATATTTCCTATCAAAAGGCAAGAGATAGACAACCACTGCACATATGTGCACCTAAATGCATGTGTGGTTCAGTTTAAGCACACACATCGATCTTTGCGAGGAGTCATAATCAAACTGCTGCCACTTCCTTTGCTTTAAACTTAACATAAATAAAAAGCTCATTCCCCGACCTCCTAGACTTAATATGCTGAGTTTCAGCTGGGACTGAAACCATCTAGAGGGGTTGAAAGAGACAAGCTGCTGAGTAACTTACTGTATTATGTCACATCTTACTTTGCTTTTGAAGTATCATACAAGTTACCAATTAGAAAGTTGTCTTCAAGATGTTGTGCTCAATTTTCCTTCTGCACAAGGAACCATGTAAATAAAAGGAGCTTCATTGTGTGTACATATTACTCAGAACCTCGTTTCATCAAAAAATTAAGGAGTAGATATGAACATGTGAATTTTGCTAAAATGTTTGGGTGGTGTACTTGGAATACGAACCAATTCAGTTCTAACCTGTGTGAACAGAATTAACTGTTCCCGTTAAAAAGTGATCTTGCACAACACATCCAATGCTTTTACTGTATCTTTTTTGTTATACATGTGTGTGTTGGCATGCTAATATTAAAGATCTCCTCTCTGTTTCCATATTTTAAAAGAAATTTAATTTAAAGATTTTATACTTTTCCTCTTTCAAATTTTCAAAAAAATTTCAATGGAGTACAAAATATGCAGTTTTGACTGCTTCATTAGCAAAAGTGTCTTTATGTCTTTAAAGTGTATTATGAGTGTATTTCACTGCTTTTTTGGGTTTCGCACTAAATAAACTATTAAAACCTATACATAAGGAATTGTATATAAAAGTGTGAGCTGCACTATAAAAGCTAAGGGTCTATTTTGTGAAATCTGGAAACATCTCTCGGCTTAAAAAAAATAACTTTTAGGCTTTGTTTGGTATTTTAAACAGGCTTAAATTGGAAACCACAGGCCCCGTTATAAAACAGTCCATATTTGATATGTTGTTAAATGAGCGGCCTTCCAGTGAGTTTAATGAACAACATTTAAAAATTAAGTTGTGATGTAGCAAGTCAAATATGAAGTGTGTCAATTAAAAGTATATTTGAAATCCACTGATTTCTAAAGCGTTTTAAGAGTTTTGTCCTTGAAAGAACGAAAGAAAAAAGTCTGGAAAAGCAAAAATGATCTACACTTCATTTAATTTTCCCCATACGTATTCAGCCATGAAAAAGGTAAATGCTAATTGAATACTTTTCTAAATGTTTCAGGTCTGTATAATAACCCTGCACTTCTGCAAGTCTTAGATCTTTCCAACAAAAATATATAAAGAGATCTAAGAAAGCACCAAATTGATTTAATGATGAATTCTGCCAGTGGAGAAATGTTTAGAACCTTTGTGTCGGTATATCTAAATACTGAATCTATTGGTACTTTTGCATCACTGACATGGTCTAAAATTAGGGGACTGGAAATCCCCAAGAAGAAAAGGAGGACAGTTATGATAATTTAAAAGGTGCTTCAGTTCTGCCTTGTGTACTTCCATCTCCTTTATAACGTATCTTAAGACGATCCTTCTTTTCCCAAGAACATTGCAGGCACAACAAGGTTATCTGTGCCACCACCCACATATTGCTAAAAACAAAAACAGAGAACTCGCTACAACATAGTTCAAGCATCATGTCCCGCCTCCTTCGTGCTCAACTCGGGCCAGCCTGCTGAACGTCCTGCAGAGACTCCTCCTGCTGTGTAGAGCATGTGTGAATAACAATCCACAGAGAAGTCTGGACACCAAGCAGCAGAAGACAGATCATAATAAGCAAGCCTAATGTTCCAGAACCACTCTGCAAAATTAAGAGACTTGATTGAGATTATGAGAGGTATGAGAGGTATGAAAGGAAAAAAAAAAAAAAAACCCTAAATAAATCAAATTATTTAGGCAGAACTGGACATCACTCCAGGTGCATTATAAACACTGCAATAACTAATCTGGGCTCCACTTGTCCTACAAAAACAACAATACACATGCGCAATAAGCAATAAATCAATTAATCGCAAGATAAATTAAAACAAACGCAATAATTTTCATTTGAATGATTTATTGTTTTTCTCTTTTTCTACCAAAAACTGGATGGCAAAAGTTTTTAGCCTGGTGCATTGGTTTCAGCTAGCCCTTCCTTTGAAGGACGATTTTTTTTTTTTTTTTTTTTTTTTACAGAGACTTCATGACTAATTTTATTTGTAGTTTCAGTTGTTTTGTTTATTTATTTTAGACATTTAAATATTTAGTTCCAGTGTTAACTGTTTGTTAGAATTTAAAGCTTTTTAATCTTTTATTTCTTGCACTATTATGCCCTTACCATTAGAGTACTTTAAAATTATCTGAAAACAACATTATCACTTATCGCAATTGCTCCTTAGAAACAGCTGACTGCAAGATCCTGCATTTAATCTGTTTATTAAAATTAAACTCTAAACAAAAACAAGGAAATTTTTATTGTTCTGCTTACCTATGCTACCAGACACGTCACCTGCACACGGATCCAGTTTGATGTCACTTGGCTCCACCGGCAGAGTGCTGCTCATGTCGGCAAGCGACGGGCCATTGTGGGAGGCGACTGGGAAGTCATCTGGCTGGGAGAGGTCGGTCAGTGACAGCAGGCCGTCGGGCTTCATTGTGGTGTTTCCACCGCTCTCCTCAGCCAAGCAGTCCAGCTGCAGCTCAGAGGCCCCGTCAAACACCTTACTCTCATCTGACAAAAGAGAAACAAACTCGCTGGACTCAAAGACTCATTGTTCGGCTTCCTCTTATCTTATCTGTTTTAACAGGTGTCCAAAACAAACAATTCTTAGAGAACGGAGAAATGTAAACAACATGATAGGGAATTAACAGAATCAGCAGTAACTTTATGGTTATTACAATTTAAAAGCAGTCACTCCTTTAGAGGAAGCTTGGAAATAAAAACGTAGCTTACGCATTCTACGACTTTTATCTTGCAGAATTAGTCTTATTTTTAATGTGGGAAAATAGATACATTCATTTTAACTGAAAGAGTGACATTGGCATATTTAAGAAGAAATAATCCTGCCTAATCTCTCAGATTTAAGAAATAATCTTTTCCTCTTACCATGACCAACATCTGGGATATCAGTCACAGACAGCGTGGACATCTTCTGCACAGCAGCTTGTCATTACGAAATCAACGTGTACCTGTGGAGTAAAAATAACCAGGCTGAGTAAAAAAAAGCAGAGTTTGCCTTGCAGAAGAATAACCACCACTTGTGACAAACCTTCAAAGGTTTGTCAGAACTACAAACTTTAATGTTTGCTTTGGCCATCTGATGTACCACTGCATAACTGTGAAGTGGTTTTCAAAGTAAAAAAAAAAAAAAAAGAAAAAGAAAAAATATATGAAACCTGTTGCACAGATTTATAGTCAGCACCATTTGCACATCTTCTCACGTCACGTCTTTTAATACATTTTTCTAAAATATTGTTTATAAACTACATTTTTTTTTGCCCATTATTCTATGTAAAATAGCTCAAACTAGAATTAGGAGACAACATCCTTTTTAAATTCTTGCCAGTGTGGAGTAAGGTCTTGACTTTGTCTGCGCTATAAACACACAGACATGCATTAATCGTTATAATTTCACCGAAGCTCTGGCAGCAGCAAGTCATTTTTAAGCCTTTGGCAGCCTCCAGCAGAATTTGTTCAAAAGCTGCAATGTATAAAGCCTTTATTTTCATTTAATTAATCAAATAAGGACCCATTAACACCAAAATCTCTTTGACAAGTTTGACAGGACCAAGAGCTTAGTAACATGTTACATTTTCCAAAAGAAAAATTACAAATAATATTTCAAAACAAAAAGCCACTCTGGCTTCCTCCTACATTCCAAAACCATGACTGTGTGATTTTGAACAGTTTAATAAGCCAGTTACCGAATCTATCAAATCACAATTGTAACAGTTTGTAATTCCAAGGGACTGCTTGGAATAATTATTTGGTAGGAGGTAATATGTCTAGTTGCCCTGCAAATCTCTCACATATTTGGTCAGAACCATCACAATTTTCAGCAATGGCAATGTGTCCCTAAAATGGTGAGGACTAAATTTATAATTACTGAACTAATTTGGTGACTCCTTGAGGTAGGTGGACACAATGAATTTTATTTCAGGTAACAGAGTGGAGGGGGCTAAACAGATACATATGCTGCAATCTACAGGTAGCTAAAAACATTAATTATCATGCAAAAATTCAATGTTTTTTTGTCAATTTAGAATGTGAATCTCATTAAATAGAGTCAGTTTTCAGAGTGAAATATTTCAAGCCTTTATTTCTTGTGTTTCTCCATTTTTACAGATAATAAAAACTCAAAATTCAATATTTCAGAGATTTTGGATATTTGAAAAAGTTGAATGTTAGAAAATAATGGTGTCATGACTGACCCTAGTCAGCTAATTAAGCAAAACATCTGTAAGAGTTTCCTGAGCCTCAGTCTGGGTCAGTAGGCTGCACAATCATGGAGAAGACTGCTGACTGGACAGTCACTGGCATCCAGCATAAGGAGGGAAAGCCACAAAAGGTCACTGTTGAAAAAGCTATGTGTTTACAGACTGCTATACCCTAGTATGTGCAAAGAAAGCTGAGTGGAAGGAAAACGTATGGTATTAAAAGGTGCACCAGCAACAGGGATAAACAGCTGTTCTGTAGTGCATGCTACTCTGCACTGAAGTAGTGATTTGTGCAAAAGGAGCCACTTTTGCATGAACTGTTGATTGCACTTAACATACTTTTCAGAATATTCACATTTCTGTTTAGAATGACATTTTGTTGATCTTCAGCAATATTAACATTTTCTGAGACAGTGAATTTTTGGTTTTTATTCTCTGTTAGCATAAACATGAAAATTAAAAGAAAAAAAGGCTTGAAATATTTCATTATATGTAATGAATCTATACAACACCTTTGTGTACATATTTTTATTTTATATCGCTTATTTTTATGCTTGTATTTGGTAATATTTAGCACTTTGGTTGGAGAAGCTTGTCAACAAATAAGCAATTTCCTTTTGGGGATAAATAAAGCATAAATAAAGCATCTATTCCATTATAGGATTGCCAAAAAAAATGGGCATGCTGTGGTGGCGTAGGGGATAGCGCGACCCACATTTGGAGGCCTTGAGTCCTCGACGCAGGTTCGACTCCCGGACCCGACGATATTTGCCGCGTGTCTTCCCCCCTCTCCTTATCCCCTTCCTGTCAGCCTACTATCAAATAAGGGACACTAGAGCCCACAAAAAGCCCCCTGGTGGGGACAAAAAAAAAAGAAAAAAAGATTGCCAAAAAATCTTGTATTCTAATTTTATGAGATGTACCACTACATTTAAAAAAAAAAAAAATGAAAAAAAAAAAATAAAGTAAGGTTGGACAGAGAGCTTTGCTTGTTTGCAGACATGACGGGTAGAGTTTGGATTCTGATGAACTTAAAGCTTCGAAAATCTTTTAACAGTCAACAAGATGACAAAATATGCAAGATTCCAAAGACATGGACAAATACAAACAAGATATTTGAATTTCAACATGACTGTGATAGATGTAAATAAACAACAATTGTATTCTCACTCAAAAAAGGGATGCGGTCCAGAGAATGAGATGACTGGGCATCTTAAGCAGCAATGTGTGGTTCTTAGAAAGTCTTGAAATGCCAGAAGAATTTAATTGTAGTTGGACACTCCTAATATCAAAGTGTGTAAAAAAAACCCAATTGGATGCAAAGGCAGAAATGAAAGTCTGTCATGTGCTCCTGGGGGGTGGGGAGGTATATTTCAGGAAACTGATTCAGCACATACACCAGCATAAACTGAGGCTATTCTTAACCAGCCTGCAGAACAGAAAAACCTGAAACAAAATGCATTATATTGTTAATTTTGATAGGTGAAGAAATGCTAAACAAGATAGCCATACATAAATTTGTTTATCTTAAAACCTGTTTAGTACGTCTGCCTAACTAAAAGTGAAGTCTTGAAAACCTGTGTTGGATTTAATTGACTTTTAAATGAAAGTGTTACAACAAAAGAAGTAGTTGGTTGTTGTTTCATTTCTGTGGCTTGATCAAACGGCTTCTGCTATTGATAGAATGCAATATGGTCAAGCCCAGTGAATATTCACAATGGAATGGATTTAGTTACTGTTTTAGTTCTTGGTTTAAATAATCTATTTAAAAACATACAATAAAAGTATATGGTCGGAAGCCACAACAGCAACCCAAACCACGAGCTGAGTCAGAGCTCTGAGCCTCATAAACTGGATTTCTGTCATTTGCCATATTTTTAAATAATCTTAATGCTACAGGGGCAACACAGAGGGACATGCATAAAATGTCCAAGTGAATCTATGCCATGGATATAAAGTATAGATGCAGTAATAATTTTAGAAGAAATTAGAATTGGCCAATTTTTTCTTGATCAGTGCTGATTATTATCAGCAGGTCAAATACTAAAAAATATCAATAGCGTTTCCCTCAGTTCATTAAATCTATCACAACTAAGAACTCCACACATTTTTGCTGTATAGAATGATTAACAAACATCATGTACTTTGACGTGTCCTTATCTATATTCAAAAAGCTGCAGAATGTATTTCTGAATCAGCGGGTCAGGTCTAAAAGAAACCTCATTATCAGACTTTAATCTATAACTCAAACATAATCTAATCTGACCATATTCTGTTAAAAAATTGTGCATTCCCAATTAAAGAGCAGGGCTGTTCAAAGTGTAGTCCAGAGACCATTTGTAGCCCATGGACAGATTTTGTGTGTCCACAATCAGAAATTCAAGAATGATACAAATTTAGAGACTTTTTATTTGAAATTTAAGTCTGTTAAGTGAAACACCAAGGCTTTTTTTATTCTCTTTAATTTCACAATAAAAGTATTACATCTATCCAGTGACTTTCACTCAAATGCAGACTTTGGAGCAAAGAAATTAGATTTTAAATAATTTATGAAACCAGGCAGAATGTAGAGGTGTTATCAAAAAGAGTGAGATCAAAATCTTGTTTTTATTGCTGGTAACAGACTAAATCTTGTTCTAGTTTTTTTTTTTTATATGTGAGCTCAAAAGAATTTGCAAACTAAACGCCTTTCTTTTAATAAATCAAATGTGCAAATTCTTTAAGATTTGCTTTGACAATGGTTTACACTTTTCTTTCCTGCAGCAAAGTAAAAAGAATCTCACGTTTTGTTAAATTATTGCATGCTTGGTTTATTGTTGAACAAAACATGTTTTTTTTATTTTAGTTTAGTTTTTTTACTTTTGACCTGCCATTTTTGTCCCCCATGGTAAAATTTTGGACTAAATTAATCCCATATACGTGTTCAGTTCTTTTGACAAAGAAGAGAAGTTATGAATAAAACTGAATAAGTGGAAAGGCTGCAGAGCTGCTGATGGGAGTAATTCATTTCTCCAGCCTCCACAGACCAAAAAGAAAACCTTTCATTATATAACAAATAAGCATGCTTGTTATTATAAGGAAGAAGATGTGAACTTTATAATAATGGCATTTACAAATGCTGACCAAATGTTTGCTTCTGTTTGTGTTGGTACACTGTAAGCAGATTTTCTCTTTTAAATTTGAAACAGGAAAACTTTTTCACTAAACAAAACACCCAAAACAACCTAAAAAAAATACAACTCTGCTAAAGAGCATCATTAGGCTCAAATATATTTGCAACAGTGAGCATGTGTCAGGTGAGACTGACCTTACCTCTGAAGTGGATGTCCCAATTACTGCCTATCCATCTCGCCCATGCCAGTCTACAGCTTGAGTCTGTCGATTCCTCTGCGCTGATGGAGGACCGGCTTTCCCTGGTGGGCCTTATGGGACGCCCAAAGCCCACTGACTTATTGTGCCGAGGTTTTAATGACTTGATAACTGGAGGAAAGCGAGTAGGAAAGAAGTGGCTTTCTACAATGCCATATGGGAGATGGGAGGGAAAACAGAATGGGAGGGAGGAGAAAGGGTGAAAAAGGGAACACCAGGGGTTACTGTAGGTCATTGACTCTTGAATATTAAAATGCACTGAGGTGCTTTGGTCATTTCCTCCTGAAGCAGCTCATTATATTTACATAGACTTTACCAGTTGTCCTAACGTTTTCCCCCAAATATTATCTTTTTCTTAATAAAAGAAAGTTAGCGACATGTAAAATCATATATCAGACTTTGATTTTATTCAATGGAAAGTAGATAAAGTCTTAACGGTCTTATCCGTTCAAAAGGCAGCAGGTGTAATAATTAGAGATATGGTTTATTGACTGAAATTTACTTTCTGCAGTAGTAAACCATCTCTGCATTGCATAATGTCTCCTGTTATCCACACCCTGATCTGACTGGTAAAGTCCAATGTCCCCAACATCTTATCGGTCACTCACCTTTGCCCATGTTCCATTTTGCCACAGATGGCTGGAAATAAAATCACCAACAAATATCAATAATGTCTTCCTGGCCAACCTCATTTCACCATACATTCATTTACACAAGGAAAATTTGTTTAAATTTAGTCAATTTAAACATTAATTACTGATCACAAATCAAACTAAAACTGTGGAATAGCATTTATTTTGAAATCCACAATTTCTTATCTTTCCAGACTCCTGGGCAGACAAACATCAACCTGCCCTACCATAAACAGTTCCACCAGTTATTTACAGCCAAATATCAAAGTTGTCACCGTCACAATTTAGGTGACTGATTGTATTCATTTTCAAAACCAAAATCCAAATGAAACAGAGTATTAGGATTACTGGAAATGGGAAAACATTTTATCTTCTTTTGGTGGAGCTTATTTTTCTTATCAGTTACAGGATAAAAATGAAATGTAGAGAATATGGTTCAAATTTAATTTCAAGAATAAATTTTAAATGGTGAGAAAAGAATTTCAAATCTTTTTGTGATTAAAGTCACAAATGGTGGTATGTTGACACTGCTGTGTTTTTTCAGAGCAGGTTTGGTGTGTTTTGAGAGTACGTGTCCACAAGATGTTTGCAAGCTGAAAAAAAATTTTTTTTTGTTAATAAATCTTATTCTTAAGTGTTATTTTGACTTCACTTTTTACTATTTCATCTTTTTTTCCTCACCATTTTAATTTCCTCCCCCTGTTTATATTGACTTTAGTCTTAAAATGGGTAAGCAACAAAAAGTATATTCCACTTGTTTTATCCAAATGACCCCAATACTTTGCCTGAGTGGAAAACGTAGAGTTTAGACTATAAAGATTTTGATTTTAACCTAATGACACTCAAAGTCATTTGTAAAATTTGTCTTCTGAAAATTCCCTGTCAGCAAACGTTTTATAAATAGCCCAAGAGAAAATACACAGGGCACTGGTATACAGGAACAGTCAGCAATACTGGGAGGGAAATGTGGCTTCCTCAAAGTGTACCAACTCTCACTCGAAAAGCAAAACGAGATTCCCATGTTCAGCAACAATCTGGTGGGAAACGAAGGCGCCGCTGATTTTCAGGAATCACTGGCGCCACACAAAATTGGGGTTCTCATGCACGCCCTAGTAGAAGAAGAAGTGATTCATTTACTGCTTGCAGATCCACCCTGATGTTTTTTTACTTCTTTTGACCTATTGGCAAGATTAACACTGGGTGGGGCTGAGCAGAGAATTATGTTAGGTCACCATAGTGGTGGACATGATAAAAAAGATGGAAGTCATGGTGCATAAACAAACAGGTGAATTAGACATTATCTGGATGGTTATCGAAAAAAAGGACTTATCGAGATAAGAAAAGCAAAGCTTCAAATAATAGTAATTGGTAAGCTTGAAACCTAGTTGTAATTTCTCTTACTGAATCAAAAAACTATCCAAGTCATTAATATTTGAGCAAGTTAGGGCACAATGTACTGGTACTACATAATACCGCTATTTAAAGCAACTGTCACAACTTTTAGACATTGTTAGTAGTCAGCTGACAGTCTTACAGTGTCTGTTTGGAAGCATTTCAGCACTGATCTTCTGAGGCATTGCCATGGCTTTCCAAAATATTTAGACGAAAAACACAGAAATTCTAACAGTAAAAACTTCCATCTTTTAAAGTAGTCTAATATTAATTTTCAAACGCTATTATATTGCGAAAATCATCATCCTTTCTCTCAAAATACTGCAAACAATAAAACTGGAAACAAAAAATATGTAACTAAAAAGGCACAAATGTCTAAAGCACCACCTCCATGGTCAGGATGCATTCCTCTACACACGGTCTAAAACCACAACCATGATTCGCCCCCTGAATCTGTTTCAGGGATAACATTTATTTCTAAACTTCTGACACAACTATAACTTGCAGACATGATCAGATCTGAACAAATTACTTAAATGCTACAGAGAGGTGCTTCCCTGTTCATACAGCACAACACTGCGATATATTTTACAAGATCCAGTATAATTTAATTTAAAAGTTATTTATTGCTCTTTCCTGTAAAATAGTTATTTTTGTCATACAATATATCTACTAACGGTAAGAATGCAATCTGGTGTAGCTCTCCTGTTTCTGTGCATCTAAACTTTCCTTGGTTTGATGGGAATTTTCATTAGTCATTACAAAGAAAGACATCCTTAGATGCCAGACATAAAAGATCAGTGGAACAATGACTATGGTGTCTTAACCCTCTCAGGCTCAAATTAAGTTGTAGTTGCAGGAAAAATCTGATATTTGGAGAAAATTATCATATGGGGTAGTGATATACAATTCAGACTTTTTTTGAGAGAGACATTTAAACAGCATTTCAACAGCATTTAGCTGTTGCAAATCTGCAACATCTGCCTGGAGAGG
>CAEGAG010286810.1:0-34036 GCA_903067065.1 Brachyrhaphis terrabensis
CTCTTTCTGTGTACCGTCTGTATGTAGGCACATGCGGCTTATAGACAGGTGCGGCTTATGTATGTACAAAATGGTTTTTCTTTTACATATGTGCTGGGTGCGGCTTATAATCAGGTGTGCTCTATAGTCCGGAAAATATGGTATATTCTATTTTTCTTTGTAATAATCTAAAAATGAATCTTACCAACTACATATGCTTGACCATTGTCCTCAATGGAAGATGAGTCCGACTCCTTTTTGGACTGACTGAGGTGCCATGATGGGCTGTTCTGGAGAACTGAACCCAATGGCCTGAGAAAGAGAGAAGGATGCAAGTTTATCTATACAGCACATTAAAAAAAGATAACCAAAGTGCTTAACAAATCATTTGAACAAAAAAAAAAAAAAAAAAAAAACTTTGAATAAATAAATAAATAGAAATGAAGGAACATCATCTGCTTTAACAAGGTCCCAGACTCCGTTCAACAGTTTTGTTTCAGCCTCCACAGAAGCTTCAGTGCTTTTTTTAAATTTCACTTTAGACCTTGAAGCATTTAAAAGGAACTGGTTGTTTGACTGCAGTGTAAATGCTTAGTAGGCCACATAAATATGGTGGGACAAGACCATTTTAAACTTTATAAGCCAACAATAAAAGTTTATGATTGATTCTAAAATGGACTGGGAGGCACTGGATGTAATGTTGCCTTCAGAAGATGAGAACGCTGCATTCTGGAAAGTTTGTAATTGGTGGAGGGAAGACTGGTACAGACCAGCATATAGGGAATTGAAATAGTTCAAACATGAAGTAATAGAGGGATGAATAACATTCTCCAGATATAATAATATTAATCTCTATTTGAAGACATAAAACTCCGCTAAATGTTTCTATGAAGATTTCACAACTGCAGAGATCTGTTTGAAGCCAGGGGGAACAAAATGTGGTGGGAGGGAATGTTGTTCCACCTTCCAGTGTTAATCATCTTTGATTGTGATCAGTACTGGTGGGATGAACAAGGGAGGCAAAACTAAACAACTGAAACCAAACGCAATATAAAGTGATGTCCTTTATTCAACTGTTTCTCAGAGTCCAGCTGTTTATTTAAAATGTTCGAAGCAATCTCAATGCATTGTGAAATTGACAAGCCCTAAATAAACCAGCAAACACAGAGCCAAGTACAGTCTCCCACGGACACAGGGGATTGTGTACCCCCACACACAGAGATTCCCCACAGAGAGTCAATTAGGCAGAGGTAGAGATCTGTCCGTTGTGTCTCTAAAGTCAAAGCACAGGTTAGGTTCCTGAAACAAATCCTCACTTAATAATCTTACTGTGTACTAAAGTCAGCACAAAGGGGTTTAAAGAAACAACCCACAAACACACACTGGACTAGGCCTGGGAGGAATGAATTTTTTCATAACAAATCTGACTCTAATCATTTTTTCCCTCACTTTCTTTTCCTAAATATAAATGACAAATGGCAGAAACTTAGCTTAACCTTTATTTCAATTATTTCTTGTGGAAGTTGACCTGAATTTAAAGTTAAAGTAAATACAAACTACAAAATATGCTGGTGAAACAAGACATTAGGGTAGGTTGATATCACTATGAACTACAAAAACCCAGAGTGCGTTGGTATAAAAAAAACAGTGTTCAAAAAAGTGTTTAGCTCTTAACATTTATATTTTATTTACTTACTTGTCCTGAAGATGAGAAATTGAATCAGTGTCTGAGCTTGCCCGCTGACGTTGCTGGAAGTTGGAAGCTGCCTGGTTTAACTGGGGCTGAGTCAATCTGGCGTTTGACGAACGGAGCAAATCCAACAATGGGTTCTGCTCCGACTCTGACATATGTGCCAGGTTGTGGTGGGACCGACTCATCAATCGTGGATGGGAAAAGGCGGTGGAGGCTAGCGGGTTGTAACCTGGAAGGTGGAGCTCGTCGTGGACTAATACTGAGCCGGCCAGTGTCTTGTTGAGAGCCACCTCCGAGTATGAGATCCTCTTCAGGTGGTCCGGGTTGGAGCGCGTGGATAAGCTCTGGGCCAGGCTGACGGGGCGTGCTGTCCGGGCTGATGCGTCTCCACCCTGAGAGTCTACGGAGTACTGCCTGCTGCTCAAGGGGCAGTTCTCTGATGAACGAGAAGATGAAATGCAAAATATTTTCTACTCATTTCTACTGGAGGATTCAGAACCAAATTGGAATACTTGGGTAGAAATTTGCTCTTGAAAAACAACACCAGTTGGAAGCTTGTACTTTTCGATGTGAAACTATAGTAGGATGGTGTTAAATTTTTCTACCTGGTTGAATATTCTCAGTCTTTTATTTCAATTACCGACTTCTAAATTAAATCTCCTCTGCAGATGATATGTCCTGACAACCTTTAAATATACGGCAGGATTAAATGGTGTTTTTGTTTGAAAATGTAACATTTAAACCCAGTAGAACATGATGAATATCAATGGTTGATGAATGATGAATTAATTCAGGTATTGAGAGAGGAGAGTAAAAGATTAAGTCACTTTCTGGAGATTTAAACTGGCAATGTTACTGGATATGTTTTATATTTTATTAAAATTTAAAATAAAAAAAAGCAAACTCCCAGAATTTTGTGATTGAAAGTGCTCCTTTACGACAGCTCTTGCAGCTTTTATTCTGTGAATGTTTCCATGGAGTTGGTGTGCTATAAAGCCACAACTGTTGTAGCACAATTATTGCTCATAGTTTTGATAGTTATTACTAAAAATTTCTGCATTTTATTTTCCTCACTGGAGCTCATTTTTCTTTCTCAGCCTGTTTTATTCAATATGCTACACACAAATATTGATTATTGTCCAAAACTAATTTCAATATGTAACATATGAGATTATTGCTAACTAAGAGGTGATTTCAGAGCTTTTTAAACAATGTTCTTATTGCTTTCGACAGAGACCTCTCTCCCAAGATCACTGAAGCTGCAGTAATACAGAGTTTTAAAATTGTGTTAAAACAATAGCTGTACTCCTGCTGTACAAATACAAGTTGACAGGGTCATAAGCTAGCAAAATTGGTTCGCAAACTCCATCTAGATAGATGTTTAGATATTTGTGACTCTCTGCTTCAGACATACCAAGATCCTGCAGCTCCTGGTTGTTTTGTCGCGCCTTCGACTGCAGGTGGAACTTGTGCTGATCCGAACACAGCTGCAGCAGATACTGACATGTCCTGTTGCTGTCAGTCTGGAAAAGGTGTTTGACCTCATCTGATGTGTTCTGAAGGCAAATTTTCTTTTTCTTAAGGAAGAAAGAAATAAACAATAGACAAACATTTACTCTAAACTTTCCAGAAAAATGTATATTATTTATAGAGATTCAAAATAAGAGAGAAGTGCGCACTGCAAAGGAAATCTTCTTGGTCTCCCTCCAGGGGAACCTCAGCGCTGGGGTACGATTTCCATTAAGAACTTCAAAAATGAGCACGCCTTTGGAGTAGATCCCCAACATGACGCCTGATTGAGACCGCTTCTCTGGAAGGACTCGATGGAAATGGACTCCATACTCAGCAAGCCTCTGGCTCGCCTTTAAGACAAACAATCAGTAAGTAAGTCTACATTGAGACAAATAAAAGATCCACAAAAGGGTCAAATATTGAGCAGAATTAGCAATTTGGACTTTCTATATAGACCAAACTCCATTTATAATGTATGTACTTAGTATTTCTTAGTAAATATTTATATCATTAAATGTTTACAAGCTACTAAGAAATATCAAATAGTTACTAAGAAATAGTCATTATCTGACTTATTATTGTGTTTATTTATTTTTTATACATTATAGAATCCAAATAGCACTAAGTTTCAAATTCAATGTAATAGAGCACTTTATATAATCATATAAAATGAACCTAACCTTGAGAAACTCAAACTCTGCCTCTGATTCTGATGCGCCGTAGTAGTTACTGTGAAGTTTAGGCAGTTCTTCCCGAAGAGTTGTCTGGTCCACTTTATCCAAGATGGTCACTGGCAGGTAGTGCTCCAGCCTGAAATATGTCTTCCCATGAAGCTGCAGCACAGACATCAACACCTGGTTATAATATCATGTGAATGGCTCCTTTTGAAATACATTTACTTAGAAAATTGGTGATGTGTTCAATACCTATATTACCAGCTGCATGCATATAGATAAAGATATGCATCTATGTGAATTTGCGAGGTAGAATAAGTGGGTAAAAAAATCTATATAGTTCCAACTCAGTTTACATTTACATTTCAACTATTGAAAGATGATTTTGGTTACCTCAGGTTGGTAGTCACCAAATTCAGCCTGCAATGCCAGGGAAGCCAGAAGCAAGGCATTTTCTGTGTTGCAGCGCATCCTTTCCTCCAAGATATCCTTCCTCAGTTGTAGGTAGTGCTGATGTTTGGTCATAGCATGCCTGTTTTCCACATGATTAAAAAAAAAGGTGTCAAATAGATCTTTATATTTTATATGTTAATTGTGCTGTCCAAGGGAAGCATATATTAAGCAGTAGAGTTATTCACTCAGAGTAAAAATATACGCTTACTGTATGAGGTTGACATCATCGTGGAAGAATTTGATCCGCAAGAAAAGGTTAAAAGGCACGTCGGTTCTTCTTTTCTTGGGATGCTCCTTCCATCCATCAGGAGCTACTTTGGTGAGCTTGGCATCGGGTTCAACGAAGAAAAACTCAGTTTCTGTGTGGGATTTATTTTAAAAGACAAAATGGATTAAAGTAGGTGACAGATTGAAAATAGAAAATAAATCAGACTGAAAAGAAAGTAGTGTCTGTGATCACCATCAATAATCTGATTAGGTGGTAAAGAATAGGGGGCGGAATATAACGACAGACAACACTTTTATGATTTTTAGAAGTAAAAATGCTGACAATCATTTAATTTCTTTTGTGGACAGATGATTGGTTTGTGTTGATCACTTAAAAATCCAGTAGAATAAACTCAACTGTCAGCTTATGTTACAAAATATGGAAATGTTTAAAGGGTATGAATACTTCTCCTAAGCACCTTATATTTGTTTTAAAGAGAGGATGAATTTTGTGTCAAGATGGATAAAAAAATTTTAGATATCACAAGACAGGTGACTGTGATTAAAATGACAAGAGATATACAACTACAAATATATAAATCCCAAAATCTCCATATTACCTTTGAGGTATGCAAGGCCAAAGAGATGGTGCTCCACGAGGCCGATGTGAGCCACCACCATATCAAAAACGTCTTTGCAAACTGCCTTAAGGTCACAGCCCAGCTCCAGTTTTTGCCCATTCAGGAGAACAACACCCACCTTCCTTTGCATTTCTTCCACCTTACTTCGTTTTGGTTGCTATGGATGAAACAGCAATAGTTACGAAACGGATAGTTAAACTCTTTTTTGAAGAAAGAGCAGAGTTAAAACCTCACCATGATTGACGAAGGCACAGATAAGTTTACTGATGGCTCGCTGGCCATCTTCACAAACTCGGGTCCATTATAGTTCTGTCGGTAATGCACAGAGAAAAAGCAATCACAGAAAGCTGTATTCACTCAGTTTATATTTTGCAGCTTTTCATGGTTGTGCACAAATTCAAGTTTCCAACTGGTAACCCCAACATCCTTAGTCACATTAATTAAACACACCACAAACATGTGAGGATGAATGTCTCACACATGGACGTCTTCCTAACATCAGCAAATTTGTTTTTACATTTACCAACAAACATTTTTACTAAATTTGCAATACATGGAATAAGTCTGAGCAAACTCTTAAATTCCCACGTCTCATGTATTTACAATTAACCCTACAAAGGCCAGAATAAATTAAACACTGCAGTCAGCAGGTTTTGCAAAACATCAAATAAGCATGGAATCAACAAGTTTGTGGCAAGTGAGCTTATGCTATTTAAATTTGTACACGAATCATCAAAAGCTGAATTATAAACAAGCCTCAAGCTGCTTGTATGTAGGGGGGTTTAAGCTGAAAGGGAGGTGTAGAAATTATAGCTTTTAGGGCTTTCTGGATTAGTATCTTAAAACCTGTCTTCATGATGGATTACAGTTAGCTCTTTTGGTGCACATCTTTAAGCACTGACTCACAATGTATACAAACCTTGCTTTTGAGGAGCGATAAAGGAGTGTAAAGAGGGTCCTGAAGGTCAAGTGCTGAAGCCTGAGGTTGGAGCAGGGGCTCGTCTACAGAGTAGAAGTTGGCCCTGGACAGCCGATTGGCCAGTTGCGTCTGCAGCCGCTGCACCTCCTCCTCTTGCCTCTGGAGTAGCATCTCAGCACTTTCATCAGCAGGCCCTTCATTTTGCCTTACGGGAACCAAATGTTAGTTGGTTAGCTCAGCAGTTTCTTGTGTGATTGATGCCTTGTAGGCGTCTGTGGCAAACTGCACACAAGCTGCACAAAATATAGGAATTTTTTTTCACCCCAACAGGGACGGGGAGCAACAGAGGGACAGATCAAAATGATTTTCTCTTTGGAAGAAGGCATAGCAACAGCAGGCTGTTTAGGCATGTGATGCCAGAGATTAGAGAGATCAAGAGGACTGAATGTAAATGTCACATCAGATGACCTCACTGTTGAGGCATGAGGCGATCCTGCTGTGCCACACCAGCTGTGTGTGGCCCAGAGGACCAAAATGGGACAGCTTTGTCTGATGCTGCTCAACTCAATGGAGGGTAGGAAGGGCAAATACCAGCTTATCGTCATCATCATCATCAACAGACAGACTCGCTGGTCGACACAGGCTCACTCACACACACATCACGTTTTCTCAGGACAGGGATGTTCATAAAAAAATCAATAAATTAACCCTGCATGTGCAAAAAGCAGTCTATTCATATCATTTACTCAGGAAATTCTGACTTCCCAATACTCATTAAGAAAAAACAATAGATGACGCTAAGTACATCCAGGAGCAGCATGACTACTAAATCGGTTGTGGGTGTGTGTGAAATTTGCATCTCCTTGTGTTTGCATTTTATTTTCTTCCTTGCAAAGTTCAAAGTTGTGTGTTCCTCTCAATTCTGGCATATGAATTAGTTTGCATGGCTTTGAATCTCAGTGTTATGGAATAACCAGGATGAACCAAATGCTCAGGCAAAATGAAACCTAATATGGCTTTAAAATTTATGCCCATTTAGAAAAAGTTTTAAACAAAGATAAACTGATATCAGTTTGAAAATTATTCAGGCCCTTTAAACTTCTTAACATGTTGCAATATTATGACCACAAAAGTCAATTAAGATTGCTCAGCCATGCAGGAGACCAGGAAAACGTGAAGGAATGCTGCTGCTCTGATTAGGTGAGACTAAAACCTAACAAAATGCTGCGCTTTGCAGAAAGTTAACTTTGCACATCAGCTCAACTGGGGAAACATGGTGGTGGCAGCATCATGCAATGGGGATGCTTTAGTTCAGCAGTAACTGGAAAGCTAGTCACAGTTCATGGGAAGATGGATGGAGTGAAATACATGGCAACCTGGGAGAAAACCGTTTTACTACAGGTTTCAATGCATGAATCATGTTCCTTCCACTTCACAATTATGTTTTACCTTGTGTTCACCTGTCAAGAGAAAATCTCAACAAAACAATGAAGTCGGTATCCCACACAACTACGTATACCTTTTAGAGAGCAAAGAGGGGTTACTGAAAAAGATCAGCATGAAACAACTTCTGCTAAGATTGAGTTACCCTGAGCTGAGGAATACTAAGCAGCACTAACTTCAAGGGTGTCAATTTGTGACGGACAATAAGTCTTCCGATACACAGCTGCACTGGGCCTGTGTTTACTACCTGTGTCTCTGTGAGTTGTGGCTTCTCAGTGACAGGGCGTCTTGTTCCGCAAGCGCCAGCTGCGAGCCGTACCTCGTCGCTTCTCCGGGTTTCTTAGCTGCAAGAGATGTGGGAATATTAGCTGCACAAGCGAGCACAAAGCAGCACGTTTAGTTTTATCAATCTAACACACCTCTCCTGACACCCACAAGGTGATGTGATTAAACTTGCATGAACATGTTTGAGCAGAATCGTGGTTACAGAACACTTAAGTCAGGCAAAGCCAGGAGTATGAATAAAATCTGCTGACATCCACTGAATATGTGTAAGTAAAGTGACATGACATTACAGCAGCACAGTAAGAGAAATTAAACCCTGTTAGCTTTTCCGTGTCTTGGTTGCCATGATTTTAAATATATTTCAATAGAAAATGAATGAATAAATTTAAAACAGGGTTTGGCTTTGGAATTGCTTCTTAACTCTCAGCTGTTAGTTTAATAACTCAATATATGTTTAAAGTAAGTAAATAAAGCTAAATAAAATTTATTTTTACTTTTTCCCCCCCCCCCTTTATAAGATTTAAGGATTATTTACCAAGCCGGTAGTCTGGATCTGAAGAGGCCACTGATGGGCTTTCACTAGATGAGCTGTAGTCACTGTGGTACCTTTGGTGGGTGTGAACAGGGTCTGAAAGAATAACATTTATCTCAATAAGAAACAATAAAACAATCATGATCATACATCAACTGGGGGGAAAACACAACCATCATGCATATAATACTACATAATGGTTACACTGATGTGTTTGGTATATTTTTTATGTTAGGATGAAGCTGATTGCCTTCCACATCAAACAGAAACTCCATAACAAAAACCTCGTCACTTTTTATAATGGGAATTTAACAAACAAATTGATGAGTGACTCATGCTTTCATCCCCAGAAACCATTTGAAAACACATTTAGACTTTGCCGTAAAACTGAACAAGACGGCACAACGGAGAACAAATACAGGTATTAGTCATGCTGTTGGTAAACACTGCTAATAAGGAATATGAAGATACAGGAAGGTGGATTCACCCTACGTGTGTAGGCGTGTCTCTTGTCCAGGTTTTTAATCAGGGTTTTAGCATTTGTCTTGCTTAACTGGTAGAACCACAGCAAGCAGAGACCAGCTCAACACATGTTTCCTAAAAGGTATTGCTTCATAAACCCTGTATTGAACTTAACTCAGATGTAAGAAGAAAACATAAACAATAAACTTTGAACCCTAACCAAAGTGTCATGTGTTTTTCTGCTAAGTTCACAGAACCTGAAAGTCCTGCTCCTCAGTGTCAGCTGCATAGCCTGAATAAACCACATTCTTCAGTCACCGCTCAAGAATTTCTGTTCTGTTTCACAATACAGCTGAGCTTACTTCTCTTCATGACGACAATGGTTGTTCAGTTTGGCAAACAGCTTCAGGAAGTGCATTTAAAGTAGAATGCTAAAGTGATCTTAGAAGCAGGTCAAACAGTCACCTAAGATCATTTTCCTATCTTCTACTACAGTGAATCATGAGTTCCCTTTACACAATCACGCAGTTGAAAAGTTCAGAGGGTGGTTTATTTGTGCGCTTTTCCCATGCAGTTAAGACAAAAAAAAAACTACAAAAAAAAAAACGTGTACATTTTCCCAAAAACCGACTGACTCATGCAGTTACCCACACATGCAGTCACTTGCCCAGACAACCTGATATGCCAGTTCTTTAAAAACCTAATGGGTGGAGAAAAAAATATAACTCAGACAAAGAATTAAACCCATTTAGCTCCTAACAAAAAGGGATTTTAAAATACATGTAAAAGAAAAAAGTTTCAATTTCAACTTACAAACAATTAATTTGAAATAGCACTTCCTTGTGGCATTATTTTAAGTTTCATTCCACAAATGTAAAACAAAAAACCTCACCCTTCCAAAGAAGTTCAGATGAATAGAAAAAAATAGTTTTGTTTTTATATAAATTTACTTTTAAGCATCACATAAGTATATGTCTATTTACAAAATTCACAATGCTTGTGGAATGCTGTAGAGACCATTACAATAAGATTTAGGATGATTTAAGATTACAAAGTTAGCTTAAATAGTTACAAAATATTCAATATTTGTTATTTTTTCAAACAATTTCTACAGTACAATCTTCAAAGTAAGGGGCCTATGAAATAATCACGGCAGTTTTGTGATTACCCTGACTCAGAACCACCACCCTGCCTCTTTCATCTACAAGTCTCCTTTTATCATTTTCCATACTGGACCTGACCTCAGCTCAAAGCTGCATAACCTGCTGCCAAGAGCCGGAAAAGTCCAATAATCTTAGGAATTCCCTCATCCGCCATGCATGACTCCAATTACAGCTTCAGGGTAGGCCAGAAAAAGTTTCTACTCATTGAAGACTAAAGCATTTTTGGGCAAGAAGTGGGGGAGGAGTTGGAGTTGTCTAGGTGCTGGAAGACAAAGAGGTGGCCAGGTAGAAACATGCCCCTGCACATACAGGCAAGTGGACAACACAAAGACTTGCACAAAGGAGGAAGAAAAGAAGCTCTGAGGAAGGCTCTGTAGAAACTGAGACATACGCCTGTGCCATCACTTTTCTGCAGAAAAGAACAGAAACAAGAAAAAATGGGGAACTCTGGCAGTTATCCTCAAATCCTTAATGTTTTGAATACACACATCTAATCCTTCAAATTCTCCTTCTTTTGTTAAACTGGGTTTCTTTGAAAACGGATTTTTTTTAAAATAAACTATATCTACTTTCCTTAGAGGAAAATAAAAACAAAATAAAAATGTCATGGTACTCTGTTTAATACACTGCACCACCGCCTCCTATGGCTGTGGCCTTATACTGTTTTAGCTGGGCTGGTTTGTAGCCTGTGCCAAATCCTTCACCAACTCTTTCCATTCTGACAGCCCAGGAACCCAAAGCAGCTTGAAGGTAAAAAGAACTGTACCACCTACAACTGTCCAAATTTATTATGCTGACCAGGGCATGAAAAAAAGACAAAAAATAAAAGTTTTTTTTTAACCACCCCTTGAAAATACTTTGATCAAAGTGAATGCTTTTCCACTCTGTAGGAACCTTGTTTATGCTTTTTTGTGGCCTTCAACAGAATTCAACAGAACAACTTCTATTCTTAAGCTGCTGTAATTTTAGAAAAAGATTTTTAAAAATTACGCCCCATCATGTTCATGCGGTGTGTGTCCGCATTTTGCAAAGGCGGACTAATACTGTGTTGCAATTTTCAAGTTCAAGTGAAAGTAGTGGTTTAAATTTGCCCAAGTAAAAACTACATGTAGCCAATCTAACACATACTTTTGGTAAAAGTCCCCAAGTTACTCCAAAAGCAGTGATGGGAGTCAGCGCAAAGGACAGACAATATCATGCTTAAATTAATTAAATTATTACAGCACATAAAAAATATGGAGATATTCTGATTTGCAAGAAGTTAGAATGTACATCTCTATGAAATATCACTAGAAGCAGAAATATCAAGTTGTAATGTTAAGTAAGGATGGAAAGAAGTCATTGTGGTTGAAGTTTCAGTGAAGCTCAGTTGTTTTCATTTTAGTGTACACGACATAAAAATACCTAATTTGTGTATTACTTGCATTATGAAAAGAAATGTTAATTGGTCTCTATAAAAGAAACCCAATATGCTTTACAGTATCATAAAGAAAATATTCAACACTTTTTACTTAATAGTAAGCAGAATTTTCTTCTTGCATGGTGAAGAATTACAACTGCTGAACTATTTACAGTGTAATAATTACCACATCAAATTTTAAGCCAAATTGCAGAAGTAGTCAGGACCTATAATGTCCTTCCAGCAGTTCTACACTTGAATTCTTGTAAAGTATGAAATGTCCTGACCAGAAAGAACACTGTTCTTGTTTCTGCCACCTTAGAGAAAACAATCTTGGCCTTTACTTTTGCCATGGTGTAACTGACTCATTTTATAATTTTTTTTTATTGTTCACATTTAATAACTTCTGCAAATGGCGAAAAAAGTTCAAAGCTCTATATACCTTGTATAAGTGTTAAAAAGTGCCAATTAAGTTAATAGCTGAATTAATTAAAAGGTAGGTTGGACTTCTGTCAGTTAGAGCTGAATCAAGCAAGGTGAGGAAATTTTCATCCGTGTGACCTGAACTGAGAGTTTGCATAGCTTAGGATGACATAAAGAGAGGCTAATATTAGCCAATTCCTATAACATTTGAGTGGCATTTGCATAAAACCTGTTGCAGCTGCCAAAATGTGCTGCGACATTGCAGCGACGGAAGAATTTAACAGGTTCAAAAAGAGTCTAGATAGACCGGTGATCACATTGTGTGTTGACTGTATCAAAGGACGTGCTGCAAGTTATAGATGGCATTCATAAAATACTGAGAGTGATTCTTAGGGATTTTAGTAATCCAATACAATCCCATTGAAATACTGTAAGTGTAATAATCTTCTCTGTTTTGATGTCTTGCAGCTTTCTAGTAACCTTTTCAATTATTTATTAAGAAACACCATTGCTTAAACCTACGTCAAGTAAAAAGTTGACTATTACGAGCTGTGGCTCGACACGTAATAGAGTGATAGATGTTTAACAAGCACTGTAAAATGTAAAACATTTGGAAAAACAATTACCTTTCAGAGCCAGTTTTATTGAAAACTGTATATTCAAAACCGGGACAAACATAGTTTGATTACTTCCTTTATCATGTATACAGAAATGAATTGTGTCTTAACATTTAGTCATATCAATGTGGGATCCAATTGTGATCAAGAAGACGAGAAAAGAAAGGCATTCCCCCAAGGGACATGTATAGAAAATAATGCTGTATTGCTAGTATAAAAGTAGCTGCCGGCAAAGTAAGGAGGCTACAAGTAGACTGTAAAAGGAGTGGTGGAGGTCTGGAAAAAATAAGGCAAGGAAAGGGAAGTATAAAAGAGAGCAGATTAGTTTATGAAGCCGACATGCCTGTTTAAACCCTAATGCTTTCTTCATAGTCACCAGATGACCTTCAAACCCACACAGGTACATGTGAGTCAGCGACTAGAAGCAGCCTCCCTATGGAGCTTTTACCAAGAATACAAAAAACTTTTGAGAGAAACAGAAACTCTGGGCGGGTTTTGTACTAGGTAATTACACAATTGCAGCAACTGTGATTTGCCCAAGCATGCAACGGTACAGTTTTTTCCACTATACCTCTGTTAGTAAGCAACAGAGGTGTATCAAAGGAATAGCTGCACATAACGTGTGACAATAAGGTAAAGGCTAGAATTATGCTGTTCTTTAATTAGAATCAGTAATTTGTGTGACCTTCGTGCCACTGACTCATTCTGTCTGAACACCGCTGAGCGGCCAACGCAAATGATACTCCCTTCAAGCCAATAACCAGCTCTGAACCCATATAGCCATTCGACTCCTATACACAGCTGGTAGCCAAGTGCCTGACTGCTCACATCATCCCACTGTAGTCCACAATTCTCTCCATCTGTCAAATATAACCAGCTTTAAATTGCTAATTAATTACACTGTCTAATTTGCCATTTTTCTTAAGCTGAATAACGACAGACATCCTCATAATACACTGACTTAAAAGATTAAGTCTCAGGGCTGAAGCAAAACATAACATGGCTTATGGGTTGAAATGCTGAGGACCACAGTTCAAGTTCAGACAATGTTCTGCTAAACACTTATTACAAAACGATAACATGACCTAGCTATGGTGTTTCACACAAAAAAAACCATATTGTGCAATATAATGACAAAGCATTTGTTATGAAGGATGTGATGCAGTGCCTGTATTCAAAAGGTAGGTGGTTAAATACTTGATGTATGTCATTTGTGCCTTTTCTGTCTTTTAGAGGCGTGTAACCGATGACAATTTTCAAAAAACGCTAACGCTTTACCACATGCTTTGGATTGTTTTCCTGCTGAAAAATGATCCACCTGAGGTCAAGATTCTCTGGAGTAGGTCTTGATCCAGAATGTCTCCGTACATTGCTGTGTTTATCTTTCCCTCTATCCTGACTAGTCTGTCAGTTCCTGCTGCAAAACATCTCCATGAAGTGATGCTGTCACCACCATGATTCACTGTGGGGATGGTGTGGTCCTGTTGATGAACTGTGCCTGGTTTCCTCCAAACATGACCCATGCATTCACACCAAAGAGTTCAATCTTTGTCTCATCAGACCAGAAAAGTTTGTCTCTCATGGTTTTAAAGTCCTTCATATATCATTTGGTAAAACTCCAGGCTTGTTGCCATTTGCTGTTTATTAAAAAGTGGCTTTCATCTGGCCACTGTACCATACAGGCCTGATTGGTGTATTGCTGCAAAGCTGGTTGTCCTTCTGGAAGGTTATCCTCTCTGTATAGAGGAACGCCAGCGCTCTGTCAGAGTGACCATTGGGTTGTTGGTCACCTCTCTGATTAAGGTCGTTCTCTCCCAGATTGCTTGATTTCGACCAGCTCTGGGAAAACTCCTGCTGCTCCAAACTTCCATTTACCAATAATAGAGATAATTGAGCTCATAGGAACCTTCAAAGCAGCACAAATATTTCTGGATCCTTCCCAGATTTAAGCTTCAAGACAATCCTGTCTCAGACGTCTATAAACATTTTTATTATTCTTTCATGCTTGGTGTTTTACCATTTTCAACTGTGAGTACACAGCAAATTCTGAACAATATGACTCAAAAACATGTCATATTGTCATACAAACAGGTGTGAGTTTTTCCAAATTGCGTCTAATCGGCTGATGATGGTCAGTGAAAACAGCTCTAATTTCATCTCTATCAACAAAGTATTAAGCAAAAGTTGTGATAGTTATGCAAACTAACTAAACTTTTCCATTTTTAACAAATTTGCAAAACACTCAAAAACATGTCATATTGTCATAGTGGCCATAATTTGTTTGAATAATTTTGAGGACAGATTTATTTAATGTGACTCGTAAGAAGGATGAACTGACAAAATGTGGAAAAAGTGAAGAGCTGAATAATTTCCAGATGTACTATAATCATAGAAGACTAGACATGATAAAAACCACATATTTAGAAATACAGTTAAAAAAATGTGTCATGTGCTCAGCTCCTGTCTAATGACAGTCACAGTACACAGCGAATTCTCAACAAGAATAAGTGAATGAAACATAAATAAGTAAAATAATTGTTTCTTTTGAATAACACTGCTGTAGAACGGACAAAGTTCAAAGTTAGGATAAAGACAGTTTTATTACTGCCTGTATTATCCAGCTGTACAAAAATAAGGTAAAAGTTAAGAGCATCTTGGTTTTAAAAGGATGCTCTATTTAAAAGGTGAGTGACTCAGTCACAAAGTCTCACAAGTTGGCTGAGATTCCAACAGTATATTGTAACTTTATAAATGACCCTTTGGCAAAAGGAGTGATTGTCTTTAATCACATGATGACGAAAGCCTGGTTTAAATATAGCTAGTCAGCAGAAAAGAAGCAGTAGCACACATTTTTGACAACAGTCTTATCAGTACTTGGTTATGGAATAACCTGGGTAAATATTTTATTAGTACTTTATAAACAATTAAAAAATATAAATACTGTGAATAACTACTAAAACACTCAAAGTGACTCACTTCTGCATTTTGAAAACCCTCTTAACATGAAGAAGTTATGAAAATCTCACACTCTAGAGCTGAACTCAAGGATCTGGACTGAATCAAACAGTGTGACAGCAGAAGATTCACAGTTGTGCAGAGCACAGTACATATATATTTTATTTATGAAAGCATTACTCACCGTTTACCGCCTGCTGTAGTGCCTGGAGTTTCCTCTGTCTTTCCTTGATCCTGTCATATGCGGCAGGGAACCCAGAGCCGACAGACATGGCAGAGAAGTGATGAGGCATTCTGCCCTTCAGCTCACCAAACTCAGAGTACCGATAATCCACCTCCTTGGCCACAGACAAAGGTGATTTCCGCCTCCCCACAGAATGCGTGCTTAAGACAGTGCTTCCTCTCCGGGCATCCTCCAAAGCTCCAAAACGAAGAGCTTCTGGGTCAATGTAAGCCAAGTCCACAGAGGAGGCCCAGGTCTTTCTGGGATGACTCGGTCCTCTGTCTGTGACTTGGTAGGGTAAAGACCTACGGTCCAGCTCCACAGGCCGGCCCTTCATCTGGGGGTGCAGCGGGTGCAGATAGGGGTAAGAAAGCTGGTGCTGGAGTGAGGGGGCTTTGGGGTAGAGTCCTGTGGAAGGGTCAGCATTTGTGTGATAGTCAGACAGGGAAATGTGGGGAGCTGCACCCTCGTCTCCCTTCAGCAAGTCCTGTATCGGCAGTGAGCCCATAGATCGACTGAGGCCCCGGTTGAGAGCCGCTTGCTCCTGAGTTCTGGCTTTGTAGCGCTCCAAAACTCTGGGGGCGGCACTCCTCCCTGAGAAAGAAAATGTCGTTCATTTTTGAAGAAGACAAATTTTTAAAATGCTGAGTTACTAATTCTTTAACTTAAGTATCGATGACTACCAACAGACAGATATAAATAAAAAACACAGATGTATTCACAATGACTACTTAGCTCTACTATTATTTACATTAATTTAAAATGTAAAACCAGTTAAATGTTAATAATTTTTAAATCTGATATTCTAGATGACGTAAATGCAAAAACAAGGCAATAAATGCAGCAATCAGAACAACCTTGTAAACCTGCTTAAGATGTTGGCCATATAACCTAAGCTAGAAGTAAGTAAAGGTAGTTAGACTATGTCTACATGGAGATGTTCACAAGAAGTGAACTCAGGAAAAAGTAATTATTAGCTTCCATATATTTTTCATCCATGATATCATCTGTATATTTGTGGATGGGAGCCTTTCTACACTCGGGTCTAAAAGGTAGGGACGCTCAAGGCAGGTTGCTTTTTTAAGCTGACTTGATTCTCTGGCTATGATCCGACTGAAAACAACTTTTTAGGTCTCTATTCAACAAATTCTTTCTCCTCATCACTCTTCATTTCAGCTCAGAACTGTGGAGAACACGACTAATAATTGCCCTGTTAACAGACTGAGCACTAGATCTCTGCAACTTTCAGTTATCATCTTTGCTGGTTTTCTCATTAATGCTTTTCTTATCAATCCTAATTGCCGTTGTGCCTCACTCCTATTTTCAGAAGAAAGATGAGATGTGTGAGATGTTTAACTTCAAGAATAATGTTTCATAACCTAACTCTGCTATAAAACTTCCTGAGAACTTTATTCCTGTCCAGCCTGTGCTCCTCACAGGACACAGCTGTATTTATATTGGGACAGTTTGTTGCTCTGGAATTTATTTTGGGGTATCAGAGGAAACGTGACTGAATACATATGTTTGTGATACTTTTTATATTAAAAAAGGTGTGTGGTTCTAAGTTAAGAATTTTTGGAAAAGTTCAAGGGGTATCAAAACTTTTGTAAAGCAGAGTAGTTTAAGAAATAGAGACATACAGTGTCTATCTGGGCAAAAAATAAATACCCAAAAACCTGAGCAGCAGCTACAACTTGAAACAACTAGGATGCAGGAGGGAGTGAGTTGCTCCATTAGAAGAAAGATGCTAAGGAATGGAGTGATCCTCTTTTGCATGTACTTTCCCTGAGGCTGCATTGTGTTCAACCAGACAAACAAAGCACTGATACAAACAGCAGACCAGCAGCTTCACTGGTGACTCAAAAATATGAATCTAATCAATATCATGCAGCGCTTACATAATCTGGATGACGGCCATGAGTGTGCTCTGGCTGTCCTTTCCATGGCCTGAAGAAATGCCGGAATGTTCAAAAACCACAGAGGAGGTTCAGTCATATTTTCCTGAATTTAGTTTAAATTAGAGGTTTTGGTGTGTTGTTCCTTGTAGATCTTTTCTATTCTAAAAGTCATTCCTCAGAATATAAGTTGTGGAAGCTGCATTTATTTGCTTTGCTGCTACGGATCTGTTGAACTAAACTAAGCTCTTGAAGGAGAAAATACTCCCGTTCGTAACTCAATGAAAAGAAAAGTGAAGTTATCAGTTTCACTCCATTAAAGCCTATCTTCAAGTTATATTACAAGTAAAAAGGCCTTTAGCGCTTAGCCTTGAGGTACCACCGTAAGACAATCTGACAAGCAAATAACATTATTGTAACCATCCAAAAACGTAAAGTACAGCTTAAACTTAAACATATCATGCGTCATACCTATCTGATTGCATAAATGGTAAGTTTTTATGGCCAACAATACCAAATATAACAGAAGGATCAAGCAATACTGCCACTGCCACTGCAGTACGATTTAGGCAACTCAAATGGCACAGAAGACTTTAGCTACTTTGTGTTCATAGATTATAAATGTAGCTCATTTTACCGGATGGTAAGCCTTTGCCTCTCAACCTCTCTCGAATCTCCTTACTCCGCTCTGGAAGAGATTCTCTATCTGTCAGCAGACCATCCAGCTAAGAAAAGAAGAGTTGAAGAAACAATAAAATGATAAGATGGTAAAACTGGTGGAGAAAAGGGAATCTTTTCATGATTGAGAGACCCAATTTTCTGCAGCTGACACACAAATCATCCTCACGATTTAAATTGAAGTGTGTACCTGAGAGAGACTGCCAAGCACCAACCGGACCAGTTTTCTAATGTAGGAGAAAGGCGGGTCGCAGGTGGAGTTCCTGATGTGCTTGCTGCAGATGTCCAGCACCGTGCGTAGCGACATCCGACTCAACGTAATGTCATCAGACATGTTGAGCAGTAGACCGTTAAGGTGTTCCCCCAGCTTCATGGGCTGCACAATGAAGAATGAAACCATTACCAAGGGCAGGACTTTTATCTGATCTGACAGTGTAAATGAGCATTCATTTTCTAAATCATCTTGTACGCATGACTTAAAGTACCTTACATAAAAAGAGTAATCTAATATGCATTTTATATAAAAAGAAATGTAATATTATAAGCATATAAGCATAACTCTAGTGACAAAAAGTGAAATTTTTTCTAACCAAACTGATCATAAAGGACTCCAAACCCAAAGGTCTTCATGGGAGGTAAACTCATCCTTTGTAAAAGCAGGTAATTTATCTTCAGAATCAAAGGTTTTGGTAACAACTGTTTGCTTAAAAGGGCGCCCAAAATAAATGATGCATTGGAGTAATTTTCAAATTCCTTTTTCTGATATTTTTAGTTTTCAAGGTAATAGATAGAGGACATTCCAACAAAATAGTTGCCATTTAGTTCTCATTTAAGTAATTTGGATCAGATTGCTTTTAGATAAATGGTTACAAAAATAGACACTGCATTTGTTTTATGACACATATTGCAGTTGCAATGAAGTCAACCTCAGGGCTAGTCATGGTGACCATGGGAAGCATTTCCTCATAAATGTGGACGTGTTTCGCACCTGACTGACATGTCATGAGGATGCGGGGAAAACCTGACCATCTTCATTTTCCAAGTACATTCCAGAAAGTATTTCCAGGCAGCACTTTTTCTCAACAAGATTAGACTTGAAGATAGCGTCATGGGGGAACAAAAATAAACTTTGATATACATTGTTATGAAGCATCTGGACTGTTTCCAAGTTTTTACTCACTGTATTTGTGACAGTGTAATCAGGCAAGCAACGAGTTTAGGTTGGAGTTTTACGCGATGCAAAAATATTAACAGAAGGAAATAGGACTACAATAGTTTTGCTGACAAACAGCAGATATTAGACTCTAAAGTCTTTGAAAAATAATAAAAGAGACATTTACATATTAACAGAAGCCTTTTTGTGTTTATTTGATTTATGATGTTTACCTGGCTTTGTGGGATCTGATAGTCTGCTCCCCAAAATAATGTCATTCCCAGTGAATACATATGCATCTGTGGAAAAAAAAAAATATATATATATATATACATATATATGTGCAAAAAAATACCCAAAAAAACCCGACAAAATAAGCTGATAAAAATGAAAAAATGAAGGTTTATGGTTGTAGACAAAAACAAGGTTAAATTTAGGAGAAGTAGGCAAAACAAACAAAGAGGATTAAAGTTGAATTAATTTTCCACACACAGAACATAGATGAGATCTTTCACGTTAAATCCCAAAATCTTTTTCCATTTTCCTGTTATTACCCTCCACTCATTACTTTGGAGAGAAATTACTTCCCCTGAATGTTGGGCTTGGTAGAGGAAAGAATAATTCAGGGATTGCCAAAGAATGCACAGTACCCTTTGAGGTCCTTCAGGAATAGATAGAGTGCAAATTTAAAGACACACTAACACTTTCAGAAAATCTGGAAGACGGGACAGTGAGGAATTAAAGTGAGCACAGAACACCAGGTTGAAAACAGTAAAAGAAAGCTTTGGCTCTTGCAGCTGACATGTATTTACACTCAGTCTTAAAGTGAAGGAAACAGATTATAACTTCTGCACTGAAATAACTCAGCTGGAGAAGCAGATCCAGCCTTGGAAAACTGACTCAGCACAAAGCTGTTTGAGGTTTGTGGGGCTGAGCCAAAGATGGGTTTTCAGTCATGCAAGCTTTCAGTTATACTACCAGAGTGGCAGATTTTAAACGGGAGGGCTGCAGTGATTCTTTTAACTACAGACGGAGGCATGCTTCCTCAGAACTTTGGACATAGCTTCTGCCAACGTGTCAGTTTGGCACTTTAAGTCAGGACAAGTCCAACCAAACTACACAGTCTATCATTTACATACACATACACAACTAAAAATAGATGCACAACTGACAGACATTTACAGCTTTACTTTCTGTTGACAAACGCTGGAGTTCATTTACATTATAAATCCACATAATTGTCAGCTCAAAGGTCAAAGAAAGAATGAGATGTTCCAGTTCTCTCTTTAAAGAGTTACTACAAATTTCTTTAAGGTAAATAAAAGAATGCAGAGTCCTTTTAAAGACCAATATTCCCACTAAAAGTCTAAAATTAATTGGTAGCTTAATATATGACATTTAAGTCAAGTACTTTTATACCTAGATCACCAAACTTCAACTTCTTCTTCTAGTGAACAGTAAGCTTTCTAACAGTAACTACACGTTTCTGCCAACAGCTGAAATGAACAATCATAAAATTAAGACAGAAGATAAAGATATTTGAATAAACAAACAAATAAAATACCAAATTTTCCTGACTTTAAAAGTTGGCAGAACCATGTTTTACATCCTACAACTGTGTCGGATTCCTCTGACTTTATGCATGAGGAATCACCAGGTGACCGGAATCAGCTGATTGCTTAACTGGCCTGGTTGTCGGCCTGTCAGACGCACAAAATTCTCATCCTTTTTTGAATCAGCAAATGCATTAATGATGACACACTTTGAAGTGGAAGTTGTAACTGAGTGAAGAAGACTCAATGTTTACTAAATTCAATATCTGTAATATTTTGAATGAATAAAGTAAAAGGAAGAACAAAGATGTTGGAGGCTGTTTAAAAAGAAATCATATTTTCTACAGAGGTATGGTGGCCATTGAATTATATTACTACTTAAAGGAGGAAAATGTTCAGCTGATAACAGAACGATAAAAACTTCACAGCTATGTTGCTCTGTTTTATCCTTTTAAGCTTTCAACCTTCATGAATCATGCAGGATTTGAAAATTTTGGGAATCTCTCAAGAATCTTTGTTCTCAGGGTAAAAGAGAATGATATGGCCCAGAAAGCTTAAATTGGTTCATCTCTGCTCTGGCTGATTTAAGGGCGCGCACCAAAGACCTTGGTTAGAAATGCATCAAGACAAAGATATAACAAAGAATGTTAAATGTTTCTGTCCCAGTGTGAATGATCTAAGCAATAAATACCTTTTCAATGTCAGAAACTGAATTCAAGGGGTTGCCTTCCATGACCTCTGGGGCTGTGAAAGCTCTTAAGTCCTCCTGGGTGACATACTCGTCTGTAAATGAAATGTTGCCAGAGGGCATGAGGAGGAGGGACCAGGGTGAGATGATGAAGCCCATGGCTGCTGGGTCTGGAGATGGAAACAGACAATTCAAAACATCAACATGGATATAAGACAGAAAGAAAATGTGGCTTTCTTCAGATAAACTTTTAGATGGTGCCAAACAAGCTCAGAGACCCACAGCATTAAAAAACAATGTTCTAGAACTCAATGTTAGTATCATATTCTGTCCAGACATTTAAAGCCCAAATGCCTCACACTTAGACATATCTAACCACAGTGGCTGTTTCTTGCAAAAGGCTTTGGCATTTATGGATATCCGAGCTGACGGAAGTAAACACAAACACATGTTGCTTTCCTGGCCTGCATTAAACAAAATAAAATCTTGGAGCATGGAAGCAAAAAGGAATGACTACACAGCACAATTCTCTTTTCCTACAAAGCCACAGGCAGTGCTTTGGTTAGAGACTGTTTCAAAAATATACAGAGGAATGCTTGAGCAGTGCTGCAAAATTCTTTTCTTCAACTCATACTTTAGTCTGAGAAGAGCAGAGGAAAAGGGAGCTCAATTTGAAGAACAGGGGGGAAAAATTGCTTTCAAAAGCTGGAATTTACTAAGTAAATATAGGTTTCCTGTTTAAAACCCATCTGATTATTCAAAGATCTTACAGTATATTTGACTTGGGTAAGTATCAAATACAAAGACTTTCTGAAAAAGTAGTCATGATTTCTTAATAAATTATAATGATAATTACGATAAAAATATGCTGTTGCTGTTTGATGAGCAACTAAAGTACTACTGACAGGAAGTGATTCTGAATCGCCGCTCTATAAAATTGAGTGTTCACACATTCATGGTCATTTTTATTGCTACGTTACGTTGACAAGCAACAGCACATTTGGAGAGTAATTAAAGATCTGGACAGACTTTCAATTCCCTACAAAAGTATTCACACCCCTAGAGTTTCTACACACAGCGCAACCGCAACTTCTATGTGTTTTATTGAGATTTTATATGCTAGACCATTTGCACAACTGTAAAATTGCAAAAAATTAAACTTCTTGGTCTGCATGCAAAATAGTCCATGTGTCAGAAGGCACACAGACTGTGTGGCTTGAACACAATCCATACTGTGAACACAGAGGTAGAAGCATTATGCTGTAGGGACCCCTTTTATCAGCTGGGACAGGGACGCTGGTCAGAATTAATGGCAATATGGAACTTAAGTGACAAAAATCATAAAGCAAAGGTTTGCCTTCCAGCAGGACAGAAACTTTAAAAAACACAGTCATAGCTGCAACAAAATGATTAGATCAAATAATATTCATGTAATGGGTTGGTCCAGACATAAATTCACATGAAAATCTGTAGAAGTAGCAGAAAAAGTTACTTTTAAACACTATGTGCATTACATTCTATCTCCATATAATCTGACTGAACTTGAATTTTTTTGCAAAGAAGCACAGAGCTGACTAAGAGAAAACCTGAAAGTCTTTCCGCTTTGATTGCAGTAAAAAGGTGTTTGTACAAATATATTTTTCAAACTGTGAATCATCCTCCTTCTGTCACATAAAATACATGACATTTGTGGCTTGCGTGTGTCAAAACATAAAATTTCAAAAGTTATAAATGGCTTTGCAAGCTACTGTAAGAACACTCAAGCAGACAAATGTGACAACATACTCAAAGAAAACATGGAAGCATACTGGGAAAATTCTTTCACTAATCAAACAAACTCATATCAATTACTAAAACAAATCCTTCTTAAGCAAAAACGCATTAACCACTGCAGTTTGCGCATAAAAAATCTACTAGTTTTATATCTGAAGACAATCTCCTAATCTTTATGCTCACCTTCACTGCGTAAACAGATGGGAAAAAAAACAGAAGAAAGGCTAAACTTAAAGTTTGAATATTTGTCATTAATAACACATTCTTGTTCCAGACTACATAGTTCAGTAACTATAATCACTGGGTCCAACATCTGCTATTCAAATTTTAGCTTCTCTCAGCAATTTAAAGCTCCACACACCAGCAGCCACAAGTTACACAGTACAACTACACACTGAAAGGATAAAATTGTGCTTTAAATACAACGGAAAATGCAGCAAATGTAAGACAAAATAATAAAGAAAACCTTCAAGTATCCAGCTTTGCTTCTTGGTTTATCAAATAAGCCTTCACAAAGACTATTCAAGATCATTTGTGCAAAATCCTTTCATCATAAATGTGACCTCAGCTGCTGAGGAATATTTAGCATTCACTGATAAGGAAGCTTTTCTGCAGCATGATAGGATTTGCATCACCAACCTTCACTAAGCAAAACCAGAAAGTGAAGTCAAGCTGGTTTTTCCCCAAAAAACAGAGACTTTGCTACAAGTTAATGCTTTGTGGAAATGTTTAATGGTCAACTGTTTAGACAATACTTTTAGTTTGTGTTATCAGGTGTACTAGAATGATGAGTGAAACCAGTAGCCTCCTAAAGTGTTTTTAAAGTGACAATCAAGGTCAAGATTTCTGCAGACTCGCATCCTCTTTAGCGTCTCTAAAGTTAAACTTGCCTCAGTCACCCACTGCTTTAGTTTTTTCAAAAAACAAAGTAATTCTGGAAGCTGGATTCCTTATCTGCCTGTGCCGCCAAGGACAACTAGATAGCCTCATTGGCAATGAAAAAAATTATTATAATGTCCAGGGCTATCTCAAAGTCTACCAGGCATTAAAAAGAGCAAAGGAAGCCATCAGAATAATAATAAAAAAAACATGACATATAAGTTTGTATTTTCTGGTTCTGATTTCATTTAAAGGAGGACAAAGATTTACTAGCTTTGCTCCAGTAGCACTATAAAACTATTATAAAAAGGCTTTTCAGTGTTATTTTTCTTTACAGACAATAGTAAGGTTCTGTGAAAACAAAGCTCTATGCATGTAATTATGCATGAAAAATAAAGCTGGCCCACACAACAGAAAGAAATAAGGAAAAAAGAAAGAATAATTGTCTTTGCACATCATACCTTTGTTAAAAAGTTCTTGGAGGCTTTCTGCACTCTGACTGAGCAGCGCCCATACCTCCTCCTCCTGGAGCGGCCCCCCTCGAACTTCCAGGGCTTCTGCCAGAGACACATGCATCTTCCCTGCACAGGTTGCGAAACACAGAGTTATCACCTACAAACATATTAACACAAACATTCTTCAGCGTGCACAGTTTTTGTTTTCTCGTTTAAAATTCCATTGATTATTTTCTTTAACATACGCCAACTTTCCTCCAAGTTAGTTGACATTTTGTCCTGTTACCTTAATAAGGAGCACCAAACAGAAAAAAAAATCATTTTGACTTTTGCCTTGTTCGAAGAAAAGGAAAACCCCTCAGAGCTCTGGGAAGGAAACCTCGAAGCAGATCAGAACAGCACAGCAAAATGCAAAGGCAGCACCTCTGAGTCACAGTTCTGTTCATGTCAGCAACTACGGCCTCTGGAAAATCCTTTTTGAAGTTTTCTTGTTTTATTGCCTTACAACCATAAATTAAAATCAATTTTCAAGAAGTTTCCTCTTAAAGTCCAAACTTTATTGGTAAAGGCACTAATTAATAATACTGCGAGTTCAGAAAACTTGTGTATATTAATGTGGAAGCTTAGACATCTATGCATATATTGTCCTTTATATTTTATAATCTAAAGTTTATCTGTGCCACTGAAGTACCGCAGATAAGAAAGATCAGTTGCATGCTTAAAAATAAACCTGATCAGGTCATATAAATGACTTTCTTTTTTTTTTTACTGCGATCTCAAAGCTGTTTTTTGCTGTGTCTTATGTAAACTTCTGTTTTCTGATTACATGTTGTAAAACCTGAAACTGGGTCAGGCTCAGAACAAAACTAGTCCCTCAATGGTTGACAAAACACAATATTTCACTGTTACATTAGGAAACTCAACATGCCTTTAATTTATTTAACCAATGCCCCTCACCCACATATAGAACAGGATATGTGTGCTTCGTTCTATGTCCTAGTCGAGTCATTCACACAGGGATGTGAATGAGATAAAAGACGCATGCAAATTTGTTCCCGATGTGTCACAGTTTCTGTCTGTACTCCAGCCGCTGCTCTGCAGTGGTGACAATGGTTTCTAATCTTCCTAATTCATCAATGGCATGACACCAATGTAAGCGAACCAGTTTTGCAAACAGGCTGTGCAGAAACTATTCAAGCCACGGTAAAGTTGCACATCCGAAGGAACGAATAAAGATTTTATTACATCGCAGGGGTTACACAAGCATAAAAAGCCCAAACTGTAAATCGATGCTGTGAACAGCGATGTTGGTATTTTCTGTCAGATTAAAATGTAAATGTCAGGCTTGTTCCTAAAGAGGACACCCCTGTTCTAAGCCAATCTTCTGAGCATCTTTTTATAATGTCTTTATTTTAGGATTTCAGAGTCTAATATAAAGAGTAAAAAAGTTAGAGGTCAGCAAAGTTAAAGTGTAATCAAGTAGTTATGTGAACAAGCACTGTATCTTAGTGAACAGATGAAAAATCTGACCCACTTTGAGATCTCCAAGGACCGTAAATGTCTCCAAACATTTCATGAAAATCCATCAAATTAATGCACACATACTTCAGTCTAGATCAAACAATCCCTGCTGTCTCCTGAAGATCTATCACAAAGGGAGGCGATGAAACACTTCATCCGACACTAAAGGCTAAATGTGTGCATATCATTTATCCATAAATCCTTGCAGTAAACTGGGCCAGTAAAACATTTTTTGTTTTGTTTTGTTTTTCTGAAAGCAATATGTGAAACAATGTCCTTTCAATGAATTGGAGTTTTCAGAAGAGAGCTAATGAGTAAACCTGTCACGAGCCTAAATGTTTATGCAGGAATGCAGGTTAACCATTCTTCCAAATGGGAGGCGTGAAGTTTGAGGACAAGTGGGATACCAACCATCTAGTTCATTATCCATGAGAAAGGGGAGAGCGGGTGCTGTGAGGGCTGATTGTTTTGTGACCCTTGTTATTTCAGCAGAGACCTACAGTGGAATGTTTTTTATCCGTGCTGAGACCGCCGTACAGGCCAACTACTCTCATTGGTTCTGCTCATTACGGAGGGTGTTCGGCAATCTAAAAGCAGAAAGCCCTCACTACTGCAGAGCCTCTTGCTCTTTCAGGTTTGCCAACTATCTGGATTTTTGTTCCCAGGTCTGTGTATTAAAACATCCTGCCTTCAAAAACAAACAAGAAAAATACCAACTAAAGACTGCTGTTGTTGGTTAGAGTTTCAGAGTTTTGACTACAGTCACAAGGATTTTAAAGAAATAAGCCTGGAAACGTGACAGAGATCCTTACTCGGCACTGCCACCCACTTTCCTGTGTGTGACAGAACCCACTAGAGTTACAACCCATTGGATGGATTTGAAAACAGTTTCCTAAAAAATGTCCTTCAACTTCATAGTGCTACATATGTCAATTATTTGTCCTTTCAAGAAACAGAAAAAAAAATCCCCCCCATTAAAACTCTTAAAGAGACAAGCCCACAGAAGTTACATGAGATTCAGCTTTTAATTTTGGGAAACACAGCATACATGTCATGAGAATGAATTTGATAATATCCTCCAAAAGTCTGAACTGTACTTTGAGCTGGCAAGAGCATCTGGAGGGAAAAAGCAGAAGCAGCGAGGTGTGCCAACAGAGAGGTTAAAAAAATGTTCCTAAGGTTATTCTTGCCAGTAAAATTCAGAAACAAATTTAAAATTAACTATTGCCATTACTTCCAACTACTCTATTCTTAGAATTAGAAAGACCATGAGCACACATGGCCTTCATAAAGTTATAATCTTAGCCAACATATCTGGAGATGTATAGGGGTAATATTTCATATTCATACCAAATCAAAAGCAGGTTGAACATTACTGAACTACTAAAATGGAAGCCCAGGACTAGTATATCTACCATGCAATGTGGTAATTCTGAAGAAGAGCCACATCTGGAATATCCACTGACAATTACAGTGAAGTGATGTTGTGTATATATATATGTATATATATATATATATATATATACATTGTAGTTTTTTTCCCCAGGAATACAAATCAAAGAAAGTCACTTCGGTTAAACTGAAGAAGGGCATCACAATGTTCACAGGAGCACTTCGACTTCATCACAATTTTGGGTAAAAATGTTAACATCACAACGGAGCAGCACAAAGAAATGCAAACATAGTCAGGTACTACAAATTATGTGACACCAAAATTAAATCTTATAATTTATAATATTAGATAAAAAAAAACCTGTATGTTCTGTACTTCTGCAGTCCTATGTTTGCATGTTGCATCATAGTAGCAAACACAAAGATTTGTATATAATAGCCCACGACTTTGGTTCTGATCCATATTTCAGCCAGCTGATTGACATAAAATAAAATATTAGTAAAATGTAAAAGGAGACTTTTTTAGATATCACAGCGGGCACAAAGCAACCAGGTTAACCATAGGCCTGGTATAGTGACTGTTGTGACAGAGGGTTTCTTTTTGTACTCAAAAGAGGGACAAAATGGCCACAATCCATTTGTCACATTGCAGCTCTGCATTTGCATAGAAATATTGTTACATAAAAGCAAGTGTATCAATTTTGTTATTGGCTTTTTTTTATAGCCTCTGCAAGACAGGAGTCAAGTTAGCAGCAAAACCTTTAGATTTTTCAACAAATATCTGGTTAAAATGAACTAAGCCTCTCTATGATTATAATCTCTTACAGAAGCAAACAAATGAGATGCTAGGCATTATTGTCTTGGCTCCTCAAATATTGTTTTCACCACATCTACCGACGTGTGTGTTAACTGCAGTAAGAGAGTTTTAGTTTTAATTTATATAAACTTTTTTTATAGATCAGAGTAAAAGGCAAATCTCAAACGTGCCTCTTTATCTAGTTGCTTGTGTATGATGTGGTATCATAAAACAAAACAACTGGATGTTGATGAGATGAAGGATCAACGTTATAAAATGTGGTTTATCAAGCTGTGGGCATTTCAGATTATTTAACAGGTCTGTTATTCAGAGTAAAAAAGGCTTGTGAGTATCAATTAGGAACATATGAGCATAATAATAAGTTAATAAAAATAGGGGTAAAATGACAACACAAACATCATCAAATAAAACCAAAATGTTTTTCTAATGTTTGTTTGCCTTTACTATTATTTTTTGTTAATTAGTTTGGAGTAGCACCAGTTAGGAAATTTCTTTAGTTAAGAACGATTTACGGTTTTCTTTTAAATTTGCAGTGCCAATTCTGATTTTGACCCTTTTTTAAAACCACTATATCAAAAAGAGAAAAAATATGTGCAAAATATTTCTGATGACAAAAATAAACAATGTGGTCATAAAATTGTCACATTTATATGTCAAAAGATCTGCCACTAACATCGGTCTAATTTTTATTAAACTAAAATAGCAATTGGTGTGTTTAGACCAGCATGTGGTGGAAGTTTACAAAAATGTATATATGTACTTAACAACAAACAAACAAAAAAAACACACACACACTCCATGATCAGACCTGCAGCCGATTATAGGAACCTTTTGCTTAAAGTCAAGAATAATTTAGTTCTGTATACAGTAAGTTCTTTCTTACTCTAATATTATATTACAAAAATAGAATTGAAGTTTCCCAGCTAGGTCTTAAATGTGTTTCATGTAAACAAAACAGTAGTACGGATTTAGCAACAGCAGTGACTCACCTAAATAAAAGAGAAAATACAGTGGTTAGTTCACATTCTTTGTGATCTACATACCATCTACAGCATTAGCAGATGTACTTTTCCAGATTACACAAAACACAGGCCAATACAGCATTGAATATTGCACATTCTAGTTAGGGGGTTGTTTTCCTTCTTCACAAACCAGTGAGCTCCACTCAGTGTTGTTGTTTTTCAGTGAAGCCTGTCTTGAAGTGCTATGACTATTTCCTTGGTTATCAGCCCAGCTCTGGACCAACAGCCCTTATTTCTCATTTTGGTCTGGACCTCATCCGCTCCATTTCTGTTAATCACAGGGTTGCTATGAGAACTGTGACATGGAGAGCTTTTTTTCTTTTTTAGCAAAACTTCACTCTAGCCTGCCTTCTTCCCAACACACAAACCCTACCCTTTAACTATTTTGCTCATTTTTTCCTATGAATGATGCTCTCATCACCTTCTCCATGACAGCTTAGATGAGAGTGTTCACCCAGTCTCACAGCCTTCTTTAACTTAGCTTTCCCTGACCTTTCACTTTGAGTTAACTTCAGTATACTTCGATGTTAATGAAGGGGGAGGGGGTCTAAACTACCTTCTCACATGCCAATCCATAAAACCTTTAGTCAATAATAATTATATGGCTCTAAATGCTTTGGTAACAGGGAGAGAATGCGTGCTAAAACATTAAACTTGTGGTTTATTTTGTCAACATTAGCCAAGTTACACAAGTGGTAATGTTTGAAACAGTTGCATGGCATGTTGTTTTAATAGTAGTGTTCCCTCCCTCCCAATTAAAATGCTGTTACTTTAGTGATGTGGGGCAGCCAAAAATATACACATAAGCTTAATATAACGTATTTAACAAAAAACTTTAAAGTGATTCCAACAATCTAAGGATAGTAGGTAGCTACCTGCCTAGTCAACGCACTGAAGAAAGACTTAAGTCTCACTCCAGCTGACTCAATCCTTCAGGTTTCACAGCTGGGCTAAAGTTAGCCAAAGCACATGCAAATAAAATAGACTGAAAATTAAGTGAGTTTAAAGCTAAGCTTACCAGGAAAGAAGAGTTAGACAATTAATTCAGGCGTAAATGTTCGTACTCCGACGAAGCTACGAGTCCGCACACAAACTGCACCAGACGCCATCCCATCCACAAAGCAACATCTTGGATTGTAGTTAACTACACGGCGAGGAAGACAGGCAACAGGTCATGCTACTCCTTCCACTTTAATGGTCCTCTACGTGGAATTATTTTCAGCCAAAAGTAAAAGAAAAAAAAAATTACATTAAGATATTTTTTTATTTGTTTGGGAATCCAGTCTATTCGCTTCGGCACAGTTACGAGCTCTCCCCCAGCGAAACAAAGTTACCATTTCTGCGGAGCAGCGGAATAAGCCCTCCTTCTGCCAGCTTAGCGTGGGCTGACTGGGAGTAACCGGACACCTAAGACCGGCCTCTGATTGGCTCGCTCCTGGGGGACTGTCATTTTAACCACTGCCATGGCAACACACAACCGGGAGGGAAATGTTGAACAGAATCTGGTTTATTACATTTTCTGTGGTCTACAAATCCCCTCCCTTTAATTACCATAAATGTAGCATGACATGTGACAAATTAATAAAACATAGACTAACACAAAAGAAGTAGCAACAGATGAGAAAGTTTTTTGTTTGGCTGCGTTGTAGCTTATGTACGAAATTTAAATATTTTTGTTTTCTTTCTGTTTTTTTTTTTTTTTTTTTTTACCTTGAAGTGATTAATCTTTTATGGTTTAATTGTAAATCTTGTAAGCAAACAAGTATTTTCATATTTCCATAGTATTCCATTTACGCTATTTATTGAATAAATAGGAATGATTACATCCTGAAATAAGGGCTATTTCTCTGACAACCTTGCTTGATCTGACAATAGACTTCTTCAGTACAACATTTCAGTGTAGACTCAGGTGAGTGGTGAGGGAAGGCCTGTTTAATTGGTTTTGCATACAGGCACACATAGTTTTATTTTTAATTATATTATTGACTGTTTGCAGTTACATATAGTCTGATTCCAGCACATCTAAATATCAGAAAAGATCAACAACCTCATGTTGATCTACCCTCAACAACATCAACAGGCAACATTTTACAAGTTGTGTACAAGTTTATAAAAACAAAATTGCAGCAAAAAATAAATATATAAATAAAAACTCCTCAATTTTCCTGGGGATTATATTACTTAAAGTAACACAACATACCACCTCTACGCCTGTTGTTGCACCCTTCTTGACAGCCTAGAAAAAAGGCTTTACTCATAGGATGGCTTTTTGAAAGTCATTACAGATGCCACCTTATCATATAACATGAATAATTAAACTGTTCATATCACCAGAAATGTTACCATACTCTTTGAGTATAGAGCTAGTGTTAACTTGGTCTTATATCTGTATTTATATATATATAATTTTATGAAAACATGCTTTTATCTCTTCATCCTGTTGTTGTGGAAGCCGATAGTTCTTTGAAACTCAGTGAAAATCGAGACCGTGGGCTTCCCACAGCATCAAAGTGATTCATTTTCGGCACACTCAGGAAGCAATCCACAGCTGAGTATTTCCTTCCCGCGTAGTACTTCAAAGTTGAGTTTGTTTATGATCTGTCTATCGCCATCTAGTGATCATTAGTCATTATTACATGTCCCTTCACATCATTGTTGTTTTAGAGTTATCTGACCCTGCCCATGCCTGGTAAATGCAGTAAATATCAAGCTTTCCCTGAAATAACAGCCTATCTACATAAATCACTCTGAAGGGATTAAAAACTGACATCACACTTATTATTGCATGTGTGGGTTCAGTTTCCACCTGGGTAATTATTGTACTAGTCACCTAGACCTTTCAAGTCTTACATAAGGCAGTAACTGATTTACACTGTGATTTGTAAAAGGGGACTGTAATAGCATAATTTGATATTTTCTAATAAACATTCATTTCAAAAAATAATTTCTAATAAAGGAATCGAAAAATATATATTTTTAATTGAATGACCATTAATCACTAAAAAACTTGGACAGTTGAGTGATGAGCCACCACTGTATCCAGTTTTCTTGTACATCTACAACTACAGCAAGTAGCTAGGTCCATTTTGAAAAATGAATTCCAAGCTTTGTATATGAAGTTTCTATCTCTGATTTCAAAACCAGCTTTGCTCTAACTTCTGTACTAAAAAGAAAAACTTAGAAATTTTTAACAACAAAATTGATCAATTTGAATTAACTTTGGGAATCCTTTCTGTAAAATATCCATTACATTTAAGTGTCTTAGGTCTTTTTTTCTCTCATTGTTTTAGAAAAGCAAGCTGCTTAAGGTCTTCATGACCAAATTCATGAAGACCTTGTGTGCATTTTTAACCTGGCCTTTAGTAGAATACACTGTAATATTTGAAGGTACTTGTGAGTATATTTCAACATTTCATTTTATTTTATGTTTTTGTCTACTTCAGATAAGTGTTGCATGCAAGTTTATAATACAGCAAATTTATGTCAATATGCTTATTGATACTTTCCAATGTTCTGGATGCAATTTAATTCTTTTAAAGTTCTGCTCAAAGTATTTTTTCTTTTCTTGCCTTTTTACTGGAATACTATTTTCATCCCATTGCCTTTTAAAAACAGTGCAATTAAACTAAAAAAAAAAATAAAAAATACAAAAACAACAACAATAATGATGATAATACAAGGGTGTAACTTTGTGTTGCAAGTTGGTGGGGACGAAGAGTGCTGATGCACCTGTAACCGGATCCTTTCAGTGTTGTGCTGGTTTTATTGATTGATCAGGCCGTGACACGGTTTATCTTTTAAAAGGATGATTTCTTGATTTATTCTGACGAGAGCAACATACAGAAAACAACTGTGTTATAGGCTGCCCACTCCAAGTTCTACACAAAACAAAAGTACATAACAAAAATTAACTTAATAGATCTATAAATAAACTGGATGTATTTAGATGAAAAATAAACAGCACACCTCTCCCGCAGGACAACATGACAAAAGGGGAGGATCTAAGGGGGCGCAAACAATTTAAAGACAATACCACAGAAGAAGAAATAAAAAGGAGGGGCTTCCAATCTTAAAGTAACACGGCTAAAACAATGACAGAGTATTTTAGAGGTGTTTCAGTCAGGTAAGGAACAATACAAATAACCAAAAAAAGACATTTTGTGTAATTATAACAAAAGAGAAATACAACCAGGTTATGCACTTACAGTTACTGGAAGGCCTTTTCTTTTTTAGTGCTAAGAATAATGCCAAAACTTGCATGTGAATGCCAGACAAGTCTTTTTTGATAAATTAGGACATACGTCCTGTTCAGGCTTGTCAGATTAATAGTACCTTCAGAGAATAACCCTTTAGCAGCTATTAAACATAGCCTACTACGAAATATAAATATGTTAAAACATCTAATTAATCAAATTAATTTCTATAATGTTTTCACTTGGAGATGGAATTACAAACAAAGGAACTTTTCAATCATATTGTAATTTATGGAATGAGTCTGTATTTACTGAGTATATTTGCTTTAATATAGCAAATATTAAAGTCGCAAAAACCTGTTTTGGGTCTGGTTGGGGCAGTTGGTGAGTAAAGTGACCATCGATGTTACTGGATTCTCTAAAATGTGGCTTAAAGC
>CAEGAG010286818.1:0-11228 GCA_903067065.1 Brachyrhaphis terrabensis
GACCCGACGAGGAACACAGGACACAGGTGGGACTAAATACACAGAGGGTAATCAAGGGAACAAGACACACCTGGGAATAATGAAGGGGAGACAGGACAACACGGAGAACACAGAGACACAGAACTTGAACTAAACACACAGAAAAACACAGAGAACTCGAAAATAAACACAGAAAAACACGGATCATGACAGAGATAGACCTGCTATTTGTCCAATGTTCCTTTGAGCAAGAAAAACTACTCATTAGAGCATGTTTAGGGTTTTAACAGGAAAGTTTCACACTAACAAAGTAACATGCAGCCATACAACATAGAGTGCAGAAAAAAAAAACCCTACAAAGCGCAGTGCTGGGAATCTTAACCAAGATTTGTTTGACAGAGTTAACTTGGCAGGAGAGAATATTGCCTTGGAGTGGAAATGCTCCCCTGCGTCACAACATTTGCCTCAAGCCATCATCAGGAAGATGAAGGCACAATAGCAGGCAGTGTATCTCACTGTACAGGCTGTGCCCTGCTTTGTCACTTAAGACTACTAAAACAGGCAGTTGTGACAGTTGATGGGGAACACAGTGCAGCTAAGTGCAATGGAAAGGAAGCCTCCTAATATCCCGTCTTATGGTTTTTGCCCAGTTTCTGCAGCAGTGTTAAGCTGTCAGTAGTAAGTGTGGCGCCACAGGCTCACAGTCAGACGGCAACATTTGGGGAGCCTGGGTTGGAGAAGGGGCCGCATTCAAGGCTGGACAACGATGTATGAGTGTATAATACAAGTTTATAGAGCTCCTCTTATGATATAGTGCTGTGAATGGAAAACATGAATGCTTTACGGGATGTTTTCTGCTGCAATAATTTAGACTTTTACTAAATGGTTATGAGGATTTACATGATTGACATTCTGGTTGAAACGTTTCCATGTAGCCTTTAAAAGATTTGATCTATTTATCACTTCCATTTGTTATCATACATTGTAGCTGCCTTTCCTTTATGCAAATCATTGTCAATATTCCACAAATTACAACCCCGCCCACAATTTTTCAATTGCAGTGTTTATTACATAAGAAGCACAATTAAAATCACACACGATAAGTTTATTCACGCTATAAGTCATAAAAAAAAAACATGTGATCATGTGACTCATCAGATACAAAAAAAGAGTTTCCTTTGCAGTTTTGCTAAATAAACCAATTTCAGTAACGATGATGCAGGTTAATGCAACAGAATGCCTTTTTCAGAGTTAGGTAAGAAAAAAACAAATCTCATTAATATTTCACTTCATATCAATTGAACATGTAAGATGGATTTTTTTTCTTTTTACTTCATCAATGATTGTCAGAATTCAAACTGAGTCTGGCACGAAAGCAGACCGAAAGAATGACAAGAAGTACTCACCTCTACTTGTGTTGACCACTTACAATCTAAAAAAAAAAACATTTCACATTTAATAGCTTTTAATTTGATTTCACAAAAGATTTAACATTCAAAATTAAAAAACCTTATGTCAAACCTTGGCAAAGAGAACCATCTTTTACGTATCTAAAGCATGTTTTGAGTTTTTGTTCATGGGGGTGTAAGGTTACAAAAAAGGCTGTAGGGATGGAGTTTATAATGCAAATAAAAAAAAAGTGTTTTCATATAAAAAAAATGAAACAGGAGAAATAAGTTTGAGCAATTTTTTCAATCAAGATTAACAGTTGTCTACAAAATTATTGCCACACAATATTTGACAACAAATTAAATTGGGCTGTCATTGTGCAAAAATGTAATAAATAGAAATGTAATTTATGTTAAATGCAATGCAGCACATCATTATTTTACCATCTAATAAAAATTAGCAGCCAATGAAGAAATGTTCCAGATTTATATTCTTGACAATTTAATCTAAAAAAGACAAAGACGGGTCTTCTTTCTGTTCCTTCTTTTTAGGTCTAGGGACGTTCATAGATGAAAAATGAAAAAGTTTTAATTATTGACATTTAAAGAATATCAAGCATAAAGTTCAAAATTTTATCCAATCCACCTCATGTGCCTTCTCTTTCCAACAAAAGAAACAAAATACTGTTTGCAATATGCTTGTTTAATTTCACAAAATAACAAGTAAATTGTATTTTTATTTTTATTTTGAGTAAATAAAAATGTCCACAGTTCTTCTTTTAGCCCCTATCTGGCTGAGGTTTGGCACAAATCTAAATTTTAACGACTCACTTGAAGAAAGGATAAACACCACTCAGCGTAATTATTGTGCAGAACTCACAGATTAAACTGAACACTGAAGACTGAAAGTCTAAGGTGATACAATTCCGCCCTCTTGTGGAAGAATAATTCTGTAATAAAGTTGATAGTTGGACATATTCTGAGTATTTCTACCGCTAAGCGTGTTTACTCACTAGTGAGATAAAATTAGTTTTAATCCCCCGCTGAATTCTTCTTTTGTTTCTCAGAGTTCCTGCTTCCTTCCATTTAACCTCTCTGTTTCCTTCCTTTCAGTATGACGTCGCCGGCATCCTGTCTGCTAATGGTCAAACAGGTTTTATAATTAGGTTGCATTCAGATTTGTAAAGAGAGCATACTCTTTAGAGTTTGAGTAAATTCTGGAAACAATTGTTTTATGGTGTAACTTACTTAGTGCTATCAGAGTAAAGCAGCTGTGGAAAGCTAGATATTTTTCCCTCCATTTCACAAATATCTCAAAAAACAAGACCCAGCAAAGCTCCTCAGCTGCAGCTACTTATCACAGACAAATCCAGGGGAGGGGAGAAAGAAGAGAACTGCTCTTAATTAATAAAATCAAATATCTGATATTTCATACTGACATACAGTCTTGTATTTAATCCCAGGGAAAAAAAGAAATAAGACTGTCTTTTGCTGATGAAGAGAAGTCCTTACTCTCAATTTTCACAAAATTCACTCACTTTTTCTGTCCTTCATATTTGCTCATGCCAACAAGGGCTTCCAGACACATTTTAGCTAATTTCTACTTGAAACTACTACTGCTCTCTATATTCTCTCTTTATATTTAAATTAGAGATGTGTGTGCATGCGTGCGTGTGTGTGTGTCTTTATGTTCCAATCAGGCTCACTTTCTCGACTGAAGGTGCCTTTTAAAATAACCTTTAAGCTGGTATTTAACACACTTTTCTACAGGTCATCTTTCTGTATTAAGAATGTAATATTAGAATCTTAAATTATGTGTTTTCATTAGCAGTAATTAGAAAAATATCATCATAATTAAGAGAGATAAAGGCTTTAAAACATAATGTGTTTCACTGAGTGAATTCAGTGACAAGAATAAATTCAGTTTTTAATAATACTATAATTCATCAAATAGGTCCCAGCTTGAATTTGATGCAGACTCTGTGACGGAAGCTAAAGGTTAATATAAAACTTAGAAACCTTTGGGATGTGAACTCGATTTACTTAGATTTTTTTTATGCTCCAATTTTTATCTGTCCTAGATTTTAAGCAGAAAATTGTCTTAAAAAGGTCAGAAAAGTCATAGATTTAAGACTCTGCACCTTGCAGTGTACCTGGACACACAATACTATTTCTGGTGTGTGAACCCAGAGTTAGATACCAGGGCTTTTCTTTAGACACATTGTTAGATTCTAATTTATTCACATTAAGAAAAACAAAATTAAAACGTCTTTTTCTTTTCAAATCCCGCATAATACCAAGTTCTGCTTTTTTTGTTCCTCTTCTCTTTTATCATGAATCATTTTCATATTTAAATTTGCTAGGTGTGTGTCAGGCAGACATCTGGCATTAGAATAATTTAGTGCAGTTATTACAAATTGTGCTTTTAGCTCAATGCATGATGTTCAATTCCTTCCCTTTGCCATGCATTTTTAATGTCCCTCCAATCTAATTATGCCTATTTTACAGCAAACATTTTGCACTGAAATCCCATAAAAAGCACAGATGTATTACTTAGGATGCATTTCATTGAGAGAATTATTTGCTTTGCACACATACTGCAGAAAAAAAAAGCACGTGCTTTATTGGGACGCAGCACTTATTGCACGACTGCTAGACTTACAATTTCTACTCAAAATGCTTTGAGGACATGAATGCAAAGTACAAGTGAAAGCTGGCTTAAAGAGAAACAAAACTTAACACAATCACAGTGTGTATGTGTTGTCACAGGACTCAGTGAATAAGTTTTGCACACATATAAATGCTTTAACTGTTTACACTCATGAACACTTCCAAAAATAAGACCCACCAGTTCAATTAAGTTGAAAAGCAGAAGAAAAACATCAACACAAAATAACCCCACTAACTTTAGGTTGAAATGCTGCTTAACGTTGCTTAACGTTGCTCAGCTGTTTGAGTCCATCATTGCATTACATCCAGTTGCTTCTATCCTGAACTTCATGTGCCTTTGCTTTTCATTTACACTGCTGGCTCAGTGACTCTCGTTTTAGCTTCTTTTTTTCTGTACAGACCCTCTCTGTGCTCATTGAGACAGCTTTGTGTCTTCATTATTTTTTCCATCCAATAGAAAGTATCCAGGTTCTGTGTTTAATTCAATCTCTTTTCTGGATCTTACAAGTGAATGAGCGACTCCTGCCTAAAAAGCTTGTGCACACTTTGCTTTTCGTCCTCCTGGATGTGCAATTCTGTGTCTTCAGATGTAACTTCACTCATTTAGTTATATATTTTTTTCTCTCCATTAATACATTACAAAAACAGCCAATTTGACTGATGACTCATGCTACTTGACAGAAAATATTATTGATGATAAATGTATCAGTTTTATAGTCATATTTATTGTATTTCATTCTCATAGTGTCAGTTAAGACAAGCCCTGTCTTTTAATCCCTGATATAACAATATTAAAAAAAGATATTGGCTGATTAATCAGTCAACTGTAACAGCAGGTGGCAGTGTTGTTCGGTCTTTGTTGCAACGATAGGGAGGACTGAAAACCTTTTGCCAGCCAGTAGATGGCAGTCGAGCCTCGTCTCAAGGCCTCCTGGCTCAGTATGAACACATTTCCCAAGGAGAAAGAGAACTCCAGCATCAAACTCATGAAGAAGGGACGATGGCATCGGGAGAACGATGTCCTGACCGGAGATGGCAGTCTTGCCTCGGTGTTGGTTCAGAGTGGTGTAGGCGAGGGGTCGGGGTGGAGAGGGAGCTGTTGGTGAGACGAATGACTGGAAAACGGTGAGTCGGAGGGATAAAATGGGAGTGGAGGTTGGAGGTTGCACAGAGAGGAAGGCTGTGTGAGCGACAGAGATTAAAGGGGCCGGGACACACGAGACGAGGGGGATAGCCGCAGAGGACCGCTTTCATACAGATGAGGATGCAGTGAGGGATGTGTGGGAGGGATATTTGTCTGCTCCCGCCACAGCCTTGGAGCACTTTATTCTCGAGATTACACAGGAATTCAATTTAATTGCGCTATTAATGTCTTTTGATTACATTTTGGTTGGCGCACAATCATGCCCATAAAACCTGTGAGCTCTCTCTTCCACGTGGCACATGACTGCAAATGTGACAAATAGCAACTGTGTCCTCCACGGCCCTCTTGCTTTTTGGCTTTGCTTCCTCTTCATCCACTTTCGTGCAAAATAATGCATACCCTATTGTGGACATTATGTGCAAAATGACAATAACAAGAAGCTAAAAGCAATCATAACTTGCTCAGCTTGTCTTCATGATGTGACTCGCATGAATTACTGTGCCGCTGGCATCTATTTCCTATCCAGGAATGCTGCATACTGGCAGTATTGTGCAATTAACCAAATGACCCCTTAATCATGTCATCTTGCTGTCTGCATATCACCGTCTGAAACAGGCAAAATCTGACTGCTCATTTCAACCCATAACCCAAAGCAAAATATAATGGAAAGCTAATGAAGTGTATTAAATGTCCTAATATTCTGTTTTCTTATGCCGGGGTGCCAGCTACTAAACTTAGGTAGCATTGTGTTCAGCTCTCTGAAAAAAAACAGCAACAACAACATAACACAGACAGCTTCATCAGTAGCTTCCCAGAGCTGCCAATGAATCTTCATGAAGCGAGTGCGAGCTGCTGTTCCCACATTCGAGGCAAAGTTTAACAATGGAAATAAGTGCACAGTGAAACAAGAAGTAGACTTCCAGTTTGTGTGCACCGTGTCCTAAAGCTGGTCATTAATTTTCATTAAATGCTGTCAGTAAGGACCATTAACCAGGCTGGAGAATAATCACCTCTCCGGAGTGCTGACCTGTTTATGGCACAGGTAAGGGTTAATAGAAGCAGGCCACCTTTGTTACACAACGGCCACGCTGCAGACACCACCGCAGGAATTCACTAATTATTCACTTTCGTTCAGGACAATCCACTTTGCATCATCGGCATGGAGCGGGGAAACACTTTACTGAAAGTGCAAACAATTACGCACACTAATTTCTGCGTACACGTGTGATGACATAATGAATGCAGCGGCGCTCTGGAGGGGGATTTTTTTTTTGCCTATCATGCTGAAGTTCCACTAATCAAAGGCTCTTCAGAAAAGGGAAGATAATCATCAGCAGCTCAATTCCCACAAGTGATTAAATATTGCATGGTTCTCTTTAATTCATAATATATGAAACAGACAAAAAGGTCAGTGAAAGGAACCATACAGAAGAGCTTCTGTAGGTAAAGGTAAAATAAACCTAATTAAGAAAGTGAAACAATGTTGAATAATTGATGTATTATGAAAAATGATTCTCTGCTGTCACCTAATAAAGCCTTATGAATCTAAATGTTAAATCTCATTTACTGCACATTGAGCTCTTGCAGCAGCAGGTTTCTGCTTTTACACCCATGTGTATATATATCAACACCTTTCTGGATCCAAAAGGAAGAATAAAAAGTTAGCAACTTCAGATTCTTGTCTCACACCCAGCATGGGTTTGACAGTCACTTTGACACAGCCTTTTGATAAAGGGCTGAAACATACAAGCTAACCTTTTGCAGTCTTTATTTAAAATGTAGGCTTTCCATTATGGAGGGGCGTATCAAAAAACTATATTACCACCTCTGTATCTGAAGCTAACATTTTTTTCTACCAGCCTTTGTAAATTCAGAGTAGAATGTTGCATTGTCTCAAAGAATTTCAGCAAAAGTCTTGAAAACGTTTGACACAAAATCCCTTTCAGGCCACAATAAGTTACAATTTTAGCCTGGCATCAAATAAAGCTGCAGCTGGAGGGTCATGCTACCACTGCCACAGGATGCATCATCCAAGCCAGATCCACTTCTCAGTGACAGAAACGCAGCATTTCAAGTCCGGAGCAAAATTAGGTTACAACATCTGAAGAGAGAAAGGTAGTGAACACATATACAGCCTTAGTGACTAGCAGTTCCCCACAGGGATCTGAATCAATAGGATCTAATTCTGTGATAACAATGGCAGAACTTCAACCATTTTGGGGGAACATTTATTCAATTTGGCACTTGTGTTTCACATGAAACGTTTCTGGGCCCTGGATAAACAGCGTTCTGTGTAAATAACACACTTTTGTGAAAAACACCATTAAATGCAAACGTGTAGAGGGCATAAAGGTTCCTACAGTGCATTACAAATGAAAAGGATTCAATTTCGATGAAAGCATAAAGCTGCCACCAGGAAAATATCCAACATGATGTGAAAACTTAAATGTTTTAACGTTACTTTTCACGTTCGAATAGCATAATTGCACATTATTACAATAAATATGAATATTCATCACATAACAAAAAAAAAAACATTCCACATTCTTACTATATAAGTATTATATTGAAGTGATGTAATAATATATTCTAAAACCATGAACAGTGTATCACCTGAACAATCAGGTTGACATTAAAACACAATGTCTTCCATTGTTAAATGAGAAATTATTTCTACTTTATAACATAATGAAGTTGATAACGGTGCAGATAAGCGACTGAGAAAATGTCTCATCTACAGGAAATGAATAAGATCTATTTCATGTTTTGACTGAGCCATGGAGGGACTTTGCTGTTTTCCAGAAGCTTTGACAACCACAGTTATACTGAGAATGAACTTAAACTACATCGGAGCTGAACAGGAGGAGGAATACTGTATGTCTGATTTCTCATTATGTCCAGATGTGCAAAGCTGGCAGAGGCACACCTTAAATATCTCGCTGCTGTAACTGCAGTGACAGTTGGTTCCATAAAAATTGGAAACTGATTACACATGCATGCCACATCTTTCAAATATTCACTTGTAAAATTATATTGAGAAGCATGGATGGTTTTCCTTTCATTTTATAATTTTGCCAGACTTTTAATTGGTACCTTACCAGAGCTTTTAAGGAATGACATTCCTCCTGTAACTATGCGAGTTGTAAATCAGGTATATATTTATAAGTCTACAAAATCCGAATACAATTTTTTTGGCCCTCATTGAAACAACTATTTGTAGATTAGAATATCTGTTCTCAAAAGTTACTTTCTTTGGTGTTAAGTCATAAAAACATTTCAAATTTGCAAACACGTTTTACAAGAGCTGCAGCCAAGTTAATTGAATGTGCACAAGTACGTGTCTACCTTCTCTTACAGAGTCTTTTGCTGATGACAGTGCAGTCATCTCAAGTATCATGCAGACAATGTGTGGCACAACTCATGAACAGCATTATCAAGCAAGGAGAAGTCTGCCATCACCATAAACAAGCTATCATTACAAGCAATCAGCTCGTTTCTCCGAAAAACCTAAGGGCTAATTAGAATAATAGCCCACTTAAGGATGGGGATCTTTATAGTTGCACAAAGTCTGTGACAGGCTAAATGTGAAGGATTATGTTTGCTACTTTCTTCTCACTGTTCTGTGCGTGGATTATGCTATGTGTGTGTCATGCTCTCCGAATCATTTGGTGAGGGCTGGAAAAAAGGGATTTAGGATTAGACCATCTAAATCTGCTCCAAATCTGCCATATGGAGGCTATGTCTATCCATTATCCATCAATGTGTCAAACTGTGTGCAAGGGAGCAGCTGTCTATAGAAGGCCAGCCAATTGGTTTGATACAGGTGAAAAGTGATGTATGATTGCCTTAGCAAACCTATCAGTCAGTCTGCCAGAGGGCTTCGGCCAAGGGACACTGTGGCCACATCAGACCTTGATCCCCCCCCCCGCCCAATCTCTGAGGGTTTCACCTCACTGTTACTATCTTGATCTGGAATCCTTCCCCACCTCCCCCATGCGGCCTCCCTGGCCTCAGTCCTTCTCTGAGCAAACCAATAAAGATACGCTAAGCAAGCTGTGGAGCCGTGTCGCGCGAGCATTCACCAACAGTGGCAAACAGAAAAATGTGCCTGAAATACGTTTTTGTCTTCTGGGAGAAAAAAAGAAGAAGCAAAAAACACAAAAGACTGGCACCTGTTGGAGAGCATAAAGTGACCTTTGTAAAAATCTCATTAGATCACATGGGGCTGCGTAGATGCTGCATTGTGTCAGCATGGGCGATTATGAGAAAAGGACAAAATTAAACAGGCATAAGAACACACTGCACATGAATTTATAATTACATATGATACAAGAACTTTAGATCTGTGAACTTTATTCATTATACAGCACCTTGCAAAAGTATTCATCATGCATTAGTTTACATTTTGTCAAGTTGCAATCACGACATTTAACGTGTTGTACCGAGATTTTTGTGCCAGTGATGGGCACCAACACAATACCCATCATTGTAAAGTGGAAGGAAAATAACACTTTTTGCATACAATAAATAAATAGTGGTGTGTGTTTATATTCACCTTCCACAAGTCAATATTTGTGGAACTACCTGTTGTATCTCTAAAAGCTTCAGATTTATATACTGGAAATGTGGCCGATTCTTCTTTGTAAAATATTTCAAGCTCAGTCATATTGGATGGAGAACTTTTCTTTAGAGCTCGTCAAACATTTTCAATGAATTAATATGTGGCTGGGCCATTCTAAGTCATGCTTTCACCATTACATTCTATCTTTGGTTGTACACTTTGGTCTAAAAACTTTTGCAGGAAAGGACATTTAATTAATGGTGTGATAGATTTTATTTATACAGTAGGTGTCAAATACATGCACACACAATTTGGCATTGTCCTTTTTGCAATGAAATTTAAAAATAAAAGTATATATCCTGTTACTTCAACTTCATGACCACGTGTTACTTTGTGTTGGTCCATCATATAAAACCCCAATAAAACACACAGAATATTGAGGTCATAATGTGACAAAATCAACTGTGATTTAACCTAGTTAGGCAGGACATATTGTTTCAGTTTTTCAAACGGTGATAAACGTTTGTTTTGTCTATAAGCTGTCTTTTTAAATTTACTTTGCCTTAATAGACACCTCACACATTGAGGTTCAACAGTGACAGAAGTTTTCTTCACTTATAGTCAGTGATCTATTGAATAAATCAGTAAACTCTCACCTTACAAATGGAAGGAACTTCATGTGCCTGTGTTTGCAACAAATTAAATATGGTCATATTGATTATGCTAGCTTATAGGAAATCAAGGACACGTGTTTTCTTTTGTTAAAAAAAACAATATTGAGTTGTTATTCTTATCAATATGTCTGAAGGTGGAATTATTCTCACTTTGTGCAAATATATCAGATATTTGGAAAACTACATTTCCTGGCTGTGCTTTTCAATTGATTGTTAACATGGAAAAAAGTCATTGGATGTTGTAGTTTGTTAAACATACAAGACATAGCTTCAATTAAATAAAACAATCACCAAGACATTATTCAAATGTATTTTGCTCTGTTGGGTTTCAGTGCAACAATATAAATCTTCTTTTACATATTTTATTGAGACTGTTATTTTTCCCCCCCATTATTAACACTCATTGAGGTTGAATGCATTAGCAGTCTCAGCTTAAGAGTTTTACCATGGCATAAATCAGGGTCATAACTCAGTTTTATATTAATAGACTGAACATTTGCAGCTCATTTTAACACATCACCTCAATTATAAATTCAACATTTCTGGACTCTTTGGAAAGGAACACTGAGTGCATTTTAATTTGGACCAATTACAAAGCTTTCCACATTTACTGACACCGTAATCTCACACTGCGGAACAAAGTCCAACCTTTAATTTCAGTACATTGAGTAAATTGAGATAAAATTCTGCTATGAACTAATAATTGTTTTTCTTTTCATATATATACACACACACATATATATATATATATATATATATATATATATATATAAAAATTCTTTTCTCACACCCCGCGGGTGGTGTTTTTTCCT
>CAEGAG010286865.1:0-61378 GCA_903067065.1 Brachyrhaphis terrabensis
TATCTATCTATCTATCTATCTATCTATCTATCTATCTATCTATCTATCTATCTATCTATCTATCTATCTATCTATCTTTGTAGATGTATACCTATATTTATTGATAGGTAAACATAAGTACACTAAAGCTAAATGCTGGTGATATTTGTTGAGTTGCAGTTCATGACTGACTGCATACAGATTTGAAGAAAGTCCACAAGTTGTCAATGAAACCCACAGTTCACTTTGTGACAAGTGCAAATTGCATCCAGAGGGGTCCAAGGGTGGGTCAGATCTGTCATCAGCTATGTGATCAGGCAATTAGTTCTCTCACTTACTTCCAATGTATGGAGAACAGCCAGCTGTGAGAGATGGATTAGTTTAAAGGTGAGAACAGCTTATTTTCTCACACAGCCACTGACTGTAAATGTTGGCACACTATGAGAAAGTTAATGTCCACACATTGTCCCATGGTTCTCTGGTGCTTTTTCTCTCCACCCACCTACTAAAACTAAGAAATGTAATAAATGCCCATTAATGGACGTTTTGCTCATGAGTTATATCTCTTTTCACTAATTATCGTATTGTATAGCTGTCCACATTGAATATGACTGGTTGCATCATTTCATTGAATGTGATATTTTGAGAAGATAAAAATACTACATGGGTTTTGGCCATTTTTATCTAGAAAGCAAGGCGGACGACCTAATATTTTTGCACTACTGTAGTTGTTTCTTTTGATCATTAACAAAGTGCATCTAATCTAACTCAGAAGTATTTGGGATTTAAAGTGACATGCTTGGGAAATTTAACTTCAATTCTAACAGAGGAATATTTAACCATGTGCCCTGATTCTTAACTCCATGCTGTTCTTGAGCATCAGTCTGTGCATCTGCTGCACCAGCAGGAATCCATACTTAGGAAGTGCCACAGATGGAAGACATTTTATTACTGTTCCGTTTGACGAAGGGTAGACTCAAAGGATACCTACTAAATAAAGGACATGTTTATTATGTTACATAATCTTTGACTCTGTTTGTCTTCTGCCTTTTCCACTGCAAAATATTTGACATACGGTGGTGCCCCCTTCAATATCACTAAGCACGTTGGGGATTATGTGGCAGGCAGATGGCTGTGATATGCAGCCCACTCATACATCTCTCCCTGGGTTGTCCAGAAAGAAGAAATCTGTCATATTGGGAAATCTTAGAGGAGAAACTGTGGACCTTTAGAACCTGTCAGAGAAAATTAATTCCAAAATTATGTGAATTTTTTTTAAAGCAGCATTATATCGTAATTACAGAGCTTTCTGTAGGGATTACTATGTATGTAGTCCCTGTGTTATGAAATTTTCCCCTACAGCTGCTGCCTAATCAATTGGACTCACCTGTTAATTGTTTTTCTAACCACTGTAGTTACTGTACTACTGCTTCTCCGTCCCCTGCTACCACTAATGCACCCACTACTACTGCTGCTTCCTCCACAGTTAAATCCAGCGTTTTAGTTGGAACTTTACACCGCGGAATAAATGGTAAAAGCAACGGCGAAATATTTATTTGATTAACATTGTCTTACTGATTATCTTTTATGGGCGGGGCTGTCTATGTGGTGTGCTGATGTACAGTATTTGCTTTCTGTCAACTGCATTCTCTCTCTCCCATCAGTTTGTCTAAAAATGCATCATCAATACCAAGAGTTGTGTTTACCAATATATGCTCTCTTCTTCATTCATTCCTCTTATCTTCATTCCCAATTTTGTTAATTATTTATGTTTTGAAGGCTTTTGTTGTTCCTTTCTGATTTTTCCTTCCTCATGTCTGAATTGGGAATTCCACAACATGGTAGTAATTGATATGAGTCAGTGAATAGTCATTGTAAAATGCTACAGGAACAACATACTATCTTAATTTAGTTTTATACTGATTATCAAATATTTAAATGGTAAGCATTCTCACACCTAATAGAGCCTTAAACTATTTAGACTCTCATCATGTGTTTTAAACAATTAAGAACAAAGAAAACTCTGAATTTAATTTCAAGAAATATTCACAGCAAGATGATAGTAACAATATGTTTGATTCATTCTTACTCTAGAGTAGCATTTCTTAATGAATTTTTCTGATCATTGTTCCTACAGGCTACTTTTACAACTTATTTTTCTGATTTTGCTTTTATTGCTGATTCATCTGTCTCCCTAATGAATGTTTTTACTTTTAGGGAAATTTCACAAAGATATTGTTCAAAATTATGGCTTTAAAATAGCTTTTTTAGAAACATCAAGATCAGTTTTTATGATTACTATTATTTTTTTCCCTCAGTCTCAGATGATGCTTTCAGTTGAAAATATGTTTTGATCAATATTTTTTGCTAAATGTTTTAGCAGTTTGACCTTTCTTGATGATGCTATCAGCTTGATTCTTACATCTATCACCTTTCAGTTGTTTATTATCCTCATTAGTCACTTTTATTTAATTCAATATCAGAAGTTAGCTGACATTTTTATTTTTTCTCACCGCACTCAAATGATTTTTCTTTTCCTCTTCACTCTTTACATGTGAGGTTTTCTCATCTCTTATAGAGATACGTAATCCAGACTTTCAAGGAAATCTTAATTATATCTGCTATACGGAACAGATTAGACATTATTGGACACTTTCTGTGGCAAGAACAGGACAGACGGAGCTCGAGGCAACGGCATATGCGACTAATGTGACAGGCCCCTGTTTGGAGAAGCAAGGTGGGGAAATGGCTCTGGAGATGTGAGCAAGACAAGGACAAAGTGCGGCTATTCCAAGCATCAAATAAAGCATAACGCGGGATTCATCAGATAAGTACACAAACATACTACTGGAGCCGCAGGAGCTAACCTCTCACCCTAGGGGCTTTTGTCAGCCCAACTCTGACCCGCTGCTGACTACTCATAATCAATCACATCCCAGCTCCAGCCTTGCAATTAATCGATCAATTAAAAAACCCACACACAACCGCGGTGGTGTAATCAATCAATCCAGCCTCTGCGGAGAGGTGTTATTGAGAGCCAAGCTTCAGATCTATAGACATCAGTCCCAAGGTGCTCTAACTGATCTCAGTCGCAAGAAATGAAGACGAATAAAAAGGGAATAAAAGGAGGAGTGAGACAAAATGCTTGGGTGTGATCCACAGCTGAGTGGAGAGGAGGTCTCTCAGCACTCCCATCATACACCAGCAAAGGCTGAATATTCATGCTGACGAATCAGGTACCATGGAGGCGCTCAGTTATTCATTATGCTTCTGCAGAAAGAAACACCCCATTGTCCCACTGCGATAGAATATTAATAGGTCCTATTAATAAAATATCCCATTCCCCATCTTAAGACTTGCCTTTAACTTTCTTGCCCATTTCACGTGGGATCTTTGCAAAGTGACCATGATGAGACCAAGAAAGACTGGCAGCCGATTGGTATTTGCTGTGATATTAAATTGATTTAAATGGCATAAGTTGATCATCTGCTCCAGAAAGACAGTGACGCTCTTGTTCCATACCTCAACAAACTATTTAAAATGAAAATAGAAAAATAGAGTGGGAGGAGATAGCAAGAACAGCTCTATAGCTGTATACTCAGAGGGAATGAATGTTTAATTTAGCGCTGCCTGAAAGTATGCTGACATTTTGCCATTGTTGGGAGAGACGAATACATGGCACACTGTCTGCTTAGAGAAATGAAAATGTGCATCAAGGCTGTTAAAAATTCAACTATTCCCCAGCCAGACATGCAAATCTAGGCTAGGAATACAGTAGGTAAGCTGCCATATTTACCAATTCAAGCCTCCCCTGATTTAGTTGACGGGTGTTATTGTAATCCCATCATCTTCATGTAACTCCACATCAGAAACATATAAAAGTTAAGCCCCTCAGATTTTATCTTACCCATCTGCTAATAAGAATTTCTGTCCCCCATGATCTCTGACAACTAACCAACATATTTTTATGAAACTTGGAATTTTCGCTCAGCAGAAATGCAGCTGATCAAACTGTACAAGCAGGAATTATCGCTCAAGAGAAGCCAGAAAGATGAGGTGGCGGGGAGGACTGTTAGCTCTCTGACAACACCCGAGAGGTTAAGGGGCAAGAGTGGTCCGCCAGTGGCGAAGCAGTGACACTGAACGAGAGAGTGTGAGACAAGAGAGAGAAAAAGGAGAGAAAGTGAGAGTTAGAAACAGAGAGGGAGAAGGTAAAGTACCTGCCACTCCTGTCAAACACTTCCTCCAACAGCTGAGCTGTGTCCAGCAGGGTGGCTGGCTGCTTTCAGGGCCTTTCATCTCACAGAGGTGATGGGTGATGAGAGCAGCTCTTCCTCACATTTAACGTCTGTCACAATATATTCTGCAGCCCTCATGACTACAGGGCACAACTAGGCTGCAATGACCTGTGGGAAAAGGATAAAAAAAAGGGTGTGCAGGTTTTTCTTTTGGTTTTGAGGACTATCAAGATGTAAATTACAAGCAACCTGTTTTAGACCTGCGGCTCTGGAGCCATGTCCAGCAAAACTTTGATCAGCTGTGGCTGCATTTTTATTATAAATGTGGTCAAGACGTCAATATTCCACTATTGTCAAAAAAAAAACATTTTCACAGTTGCAGTGTTTCCATTAAATAAGAAACACAATTAAAAGAAAACATTTTTTTGCTTTGTTTTTTTTCCCAAAGTTGCTGTTTCCATTAAGTGAATATATTTTCAAAATGTCAAATTGTGTAATTATATGGTCAATGGAAGTGCAGCTAATTATAAAGAATAGAGTAATGGAAATTGTACATATTTTTCATTAATTTTGGAATTTGCACAACAGGATGACAACATTCACTCAAGAAATATTTTTTGAGTTTAATCTTTACTTTTTAAAAATAATTTTCTTGATGTTGGCAACTACATGCTTTTCCCCAATGTTTGTATTTTCTACAAACTTTGGAAATTAAGAACTTACAAATATTTCACTGAATGAAAATTTCGATTACTTTAACTGAAGTAGAAAACTGTCTGTAGGGTTTAAAGAAGAAGATAAGCTCTCTGTCTTTCCAACTGCCACAATTTTATTTTGCAAGGCCAAGACAAAATAGATCTTTAAATTGTGAACTTGCTGAGCCCAGTTCTAAATATTACTCCAAGAAGAACTATCAGCAGGTTTCCAGGCCTTACCTGAAGGCAAAACACTAAACTACAAATGTGACAAGCTTGGTACAGACTGGCACTCCAGGATCGGAAACAGAGAAAGAAGGAAAGACTGGATTCAGACTTTAAAAGATTCATTTTGACTGTCAGAAAAACAGTGAGAGAGTCACCAGAATGGAGTGAACTCCTGCCTGACCACTGGAGCTGCAGCCCAGCAGACTGTGACTGACTGACAGGCTCTGAGGCGAGGATGGCGATGTGGTCACTGCGCCACACCGAGCCAACTGGGTCGCTCAGACAAGTTCTGTTTTTCTGAGCCCGTGGGGACCGAATGAAGAGCTCTCTGCCATTCCCATGTCTGAACTCCTCTCAGGGCGCATGGAAAAAGAAATCAGGAAAAAGGGGTTTTAGTTTTTGGTGAGCTGTATTTCTCACCACACGTCAGCCAACTTTGTCTTCAGAAGACTTTTTCTCAGAGGTATCTCCAGATAGCCTCGTCTTTAACCCCTCCAACCCTCCTCATTCCTCTTCCCTCAACAGAGTGGCACATATGGTTGAGCAAGAAGCACCTGGCAGCCTCTTCAAACCCGCAGGCACCTTGAAATTATGCTGGGAGAAGGAAGAAAGCTCACGGATGTCTCCGCAGAATGGCCTGGAATTCAGAGGCTTATTGCCCCTGAGAGCAGAGATGAGTGAGATGATTGGCTACAGGAAGGAAAGGTGCAAAAAAAAAAGGAAAAAAGTTAGAAAGCACAAGCGGAAGGGACTGAAATACAAATGAATCTAGATGCTGGCTGCTTAACAAGTACAAATGAATTTTTATTCACAATATTATTTCAAACTACACATATTGTACATACGGAGTTTTGAAAGGACCTTCCCACAGTGCAGTGGGACTGCCTTCAAACTTTCATGGTCATATTTCCCACTTATTAATATTTCAAAGAAAATTCAAGCAAGCATCAAACCAAGAAAGTCAACAAGGAGGAAAATATTGTCACTTCTATGATTGATTGCAAAATAATAAATGCGATACACCAACAGGACAAGTTCATACTTTCACCATTCCTCCCCGTCCATCATCTTGCTCTTTATGCTGATACACTTACAGTCTAATTTTATTTTACCTCTATTATTACTATCTTGCTTTTACTTAGACCTGGCAAATCTATATACAAGATGATTTTTGTTTGCTTTAGTAAAAAAGGAAAGCTCTAACAGGATTAATGTCAGCTAGAAATACTTTATTGACCATGTCTCCGCTACGAGGCTTCAATTTATGCTGTTTAACATTACTCTAAATAGAGCCGAGACATTTCATCACTTTTGGAATTTTTTCCAAAGACCCCAACAAAGAGAATCTCAAAGAAACATTATTTTTGTGCTTAAAATAATAATAATAACAATAAAAACATTGATTATCAATATGCACGCCCATTATACTCTGCAGCCTCTTCTGCCATGCATCATCAGCATCCTTCCCTGCTGTTTAAAATAGATTACTGTGTATACTTGTCATAAGTGATGGATTGTAATGAAGTGGATCTATACTCACACCAGCCATTTCACTGATGGGACTGACAGAGAGAATAGATAAACACAATAAAGCTGACAAAGGAGGCAGTTTGCAAGAGTTTCAGAATTATGGACAGAAGAAGATGTTGTTGTGAAGCTGCTCTTTCTTCTAGGGTACTAAATGCTGCCAGCCAGGATTTTATTATCCACCTGTCAAGCTGTAAAAATTTAACTTGTGAAAGCAAATAATCCTAAGATATTTATCAAACTAACAATGCCATGGCAGACAAAACAGCTTCTTTAAAAAAATGTTATTTATACCTTTGGAATGACACTATGCTGACATTTTCTGAGTGGATTGTTTTTATCTTCTGATTACACCCACAGTTAAAATGACTTTGCTTAATTTGTTTCATCAAGTTTAGATATAGATTTCTTTTTATGTGACTTGCTTGCTGTTGTTTAGCTGCACAGAACAAGTAGGACAGCTCTGCTGAAGGAAAACTATTTTGCAACCTGCTACTACAGGTACTTGCTTTGCTGCTTCATATCGACTCTGATCAATATTATTCTCAGGAGAAATGTATAAAATCTCTGTGCAAAAGCAACTTGTGAGCCTGAAACAGTTTTCCCTCGATGATCAACCTGAATCTGCTCCTCGCAGCATTTCTTTTAGCTTTAGAGTGAGTTCTGGCCTATTGTTCAGCTGTCTGCCTTAAGACTTGCTTGTTTTGGTCTCCTTTTGCTGCCACAGCTCTTTCATGGCAGACAACATCTCCATTCAAAAGCTCAAAAGTAATCCATAATACAAACAAACCAAAGTGATATAAGTGGGCCAGTTTGTTGTGAAAACCTGTTTTCATATCCTGAATCCTTACAGTTCAATGGAAAAGTATTTCCCCCTTACACTATTTTCGGTCACACTTGAATGTCTTAAATCATTAAAGGAGTTTTAATATGAAGACAAGCTTATTAAATTCAAAATCCTATTTTCAAGATTTCCAGACAATCCTAACAAGTAATTGTACTTTAAATCATGTTCTTTCTGCTGGTGAAAACAATGTTCCCTGATAAATTCTCTCTACATGTTTATGAGTTTTATTGTAACACCATCAAAAGCTATGTTTCTGAATTTAAAAAGGGCTGTTAAGATTTCTGTTTATGCTGAATGAGAAAAGAAATGATGGGGAACATTATAATGATGGCTATTTCCGCTCGCAAACAATTTGCTCTTTTCTCTGTCTTCATGGCCACTGTGTCCCAGAGTTATGCTAGTGACTGTATCTCTAAACTGAGTGACACATGAAATGAATGTCTCGAGAGTGAAAAGTTTTAAAAAGGAAAACCCTTGTTGCCGAGTTCAGTTCCGCTCCCTTTTCCTTATTCCATTCTTACAAAACGCTTGACTTGTCACCACAGACTCCCAAGCTCCTTTAATAAACGCTCCAAACGAAAATGTCTGGCTTTGAGTGGCAGAGTGTGACTGTTTAAAACCACTGGGATTCTTCTGTAATCCTACAGAAGATGCAGGCGTAACCTGACTTTAAAGTCGCCCTGTCGCTCTACATCCAAGTGAGGAACCTGGAGAGGAGAGGCTCGGAGAGTGAGGGGAGAAATCAATTGTACATGCTGTCTTTCCTGGGAACCAGTCTGTATCTAATACATGTTGAGAGGAGACCCATATGTGTGTGTGTTTTTTTTGTGAGACCTTATATCTGACATTAAGCTCAAAATAGAGTGAAATGTGGGTTACTTCCACAGAGGGGGCCCCATGGATGAAACTTTGAGACCTGTCAGTCACCAACTGCAGCTTCTGTCGTTTGAGGACGTTGCTTAGAAATTGATCACGTTGAAGGCGCTATATGTATGTAAGCTCAACAAAAATTTAACATCTCAAATATTCCAATGAGTCAAGCATTGGAATATTGTCCAAAAGGCTTAAAAGAATGAGACTGCAGGAATTGTTCTGAATTGCATCCACATAAATTGTTTTTATTACCAAAAGCGCGGTACAACTTTCCGAAACTTTCCCTTTCCTCTGTTTTTCTCTTCTCTTCTTTTGTCTTTCTAGTAGACAGCTGTCGGAGACAAGATGCTGCTTCCACTGGAGATTTCAGTCTTTTCACTCACTCTCAGTCTGGCACGCAGTTGCCATGGAAAAAGCCCAGAAATGGGGCAGATAACAGTTCAATGAGGGAGCAGAGACTGGAAGGGTCTGGAGGGAGGCAGCAAGTTTCCAGGGCCCATCCTGTCAAACCATCAAGCTCTTTTGATGCGTGAAAATGGTGAGGAAGACCAAGAGAGAGAAAGATTTAGGAAAAAAAAAAAAAAAAACAGCAATGAGAGAAGAGAAAAAAACTGGGAGGAGGAAACTAATCTGTTGACTGAAGTCAAACTGGTGTGTGGAGAGATAACGGTGTTTCAAGAGGAAATGACTAAAATAATTAAGATCTATCCGTGTTGGGAATATTGTAAGCACCAGGTGTAATTTTAAGTGAGGAAATATCAAGACAGCCAATATATTGCAGCCGGAGAAATGAGCCACTGCAATACAGAAGAAATCCGTGTGATATCCTGTCTCTGATGTAAGAATTAACTGTCTATTACAGAGATATTAATATTCTCGTAAGTACAGTGCTGGGGATTAATTACTGCGCACAGTCAGTCTGTGAATGTTAAAATGAGCTTGGCTGGCACCAGCAGCCAGTTTATCAAGCTAACAAATCAAAATGCAATCACGAAAAACCCGAGAAGGGCCAAATGATCTGAGGGATGGGGGCAAACTTTAAGTTATACGGTGTGTCAATAAATTTTATAGACTGAGAAATCAGCAACATCCAGTTATAACTTTGTCTTTGTCGTGTGCACAAACACACAGAGCTGACCTTTTATAGACATACATCTTAATTTTATAGACACTTAAAAAGCCCTTGTACATGGATTTAAGTATCTTCAAAATATCAGCATTTTTCTCACCTCAGAAAATACGCTACTCAGAAAGTCTCATCTTAATGTCTCTTAATTCTGTCAAAGTATGCGTAATTATTATTTTTTTTATGCTAAAGTAGAAATTCTAAAATGAGTTTAAAACACTGAATGATTAGATAATTATTTATTTAATAATAAACAGTAAATATATATGTAATTTAAAAAAAAAACTTATTAGAATACATGTTTGAAATATTGAATGTTCAAATAGCTCCAGGAATGGAAGATTTTTATTTCCTAGGATAATTTATTGACATTCTTGACCTCAGTCTTGTACAATCAATGTGGTAGAAAAAAAATAGAATCAGGTGGCAAATGTGATTTATCTGTCACATTACCCAAATCAATATTTGATTGGTTGGTCACCACCTTATGGCAACTTCTACCAGGAAACAGCTGAGTTCAAGTCTAGTTTATTTGTATAGCACACTTCAGCAACACAGCCATTCAAAATGCTAGTAAAATCATAACACAATCAGCTAACAAAACAAAAATCACATCACAGAGGCAGAATGAAGAGAAGTAGTGAAAAGTTGTGATCTATTTTTCAGGTATTATTAAACAAAGGCAACTCTAACTGGGTTTTTAGCCATGATTTAAAGGAACACAGTGTTTCAGTAGCAGAAGAAGAAACAGAAGAAGAAAACCAGTGGAACGTTTCGCCCAACCAAGCCAACAAGAAGCTTCATCAACTTGTTGAGATTCAGTCCAATATTTTTATATGCATCATATGCTTTGCAACATTTATCGAATTTTCAGCAAGTTTAGTTTGCTTTTTTCTTCACATCACCCCACTGTCAATTCCTAAGTCAGGAATCACCAAGACTAAATCCGAACCAAAAACCTTTCAGTCTCTGAGGAACCATCTGACCAGACCGGCAGAACATAATTCTGGATCATTACACCCTGATGGTTTTTATTTTAATATTTGGCTGAAGTTAAATCATTTTGAGTGATGATCAAAACTCCATGTAATTCATCAAACAAATACTCTAAGATATACAATGATTCCTGAAAAGAATTGGAGGACTGATGTATGGATACTGATTTAGGGTGGCTATTTATTACCAAAAAGCTAAAAAAATATATAAGCTATAAGAAATATGCAAACAAACAGATATGGTGAAATAAATAAATCCTCGAGAAGCAGAAGTTCTGTGAAACATCAGCAGGGACTTCCTGGTGACAGCCCATCTCACTCTCTGCAAACTGTTTTGAAGTAGCACTGTCAGGAGGGGCCCCTCTGAGGTTCCTGGGTAAAACACCTGCCTGAAATCAAATTTCCTTTTATTTCCTCTCCTCCTTGAGACCAAAAGGCGAAGACCCAGTTTCCTGTTACAAACATGCAGCAACGGCGCAATTCCAGTTTTGTAAACAGATCAATACGTAAAAGTTGTAATCTGGATCTTTTTACAATCCTATTACATTCTCAGGGCGATGGTTAAGGAGTTTTTGGGGAAGGGGGGATTACATAGTGGTTTAGTTTTTCATTGAATAATTGCACGTGGTGTCATCTTCTGAATTCTTGCACTTATTAGTTCTGTGAGGTGGTGAAGGTTAAAAAAAAAAAAAACCTCTAGCTGCTGCTCCAGGTAATGTAAAATGCATTACTCCCAGTGCGCGACAGTTACTTAGTAGACTGATGTAAATGTTTCATGACCTGGGTATAAGCTGAAACACTTTCCTTATAATAATGGGCAGTATAAAGTATTAAACTGAAAAGGCATCTACACTAGATTTTGGGTTATGGATGTCAGTGTTGGTCTGTTAGTCAGTCAGTTTAAAGCTTTTGTTCCGACACTGCCAAGAAAATCCTGACAGACTGTCCACCTACTGTCTGTCTTTCTGACCTCTTGAAGGTGAATAAACTTGCGTCTTACTTTTTTGATGATCAGATCAGTGAACCACTGTCAAAACTTGCTGATTACCTGCAAGCAGTGCAATAGTGTAGTGAGACTTTTTCTAGAAAGCAATTTTTATTCGAGAGGAGTTTGTTTAGAGCTGGGAGATAGCTCAGTCTGAAGGAACTGTGTGACTCATTATGTTCCGGCTGCCACGTTGAAACTTTAACTTCTGGTAATGATTAAGATGAGAACACGTCAATGAGGAGGAGTGGGAGGATGAGATGGACGATGAATGCCATCAGAAGATTAAGTACATTTAAAAGACGAAAGAGACTGATTCCTCTGTGACATTGAGGTGGCTCCTTATCAGATGCTGAAGGTCCTTCATGTTTAACTGCATTAATGCTCAGTTCCTCAAACAGCCTATCAAATGCCATGATTAATCAAAAGTATACACTGTGCAAAAGTTTTAAGCCATCTTTTATTTCCTTCCGAGGAGCCAGAGTTCGTTGGGTCCTTTTAAATGTATCGAGCTTTTTTCACCTGACTTTCTGATTTCTTTTTGTTTTGTATATTATGAAGCCAGGAGCAGTGGGTAAGTATTGTTACTTTTCTCTTGGTTATAAAACAGGTGGATTTTCAGAGGTACTGATGAGCAGGGCAGCAATTAGGCAGCTATTCCAAGTAAGAAGATGCAATGTCTTCTCTGGTGGAACCAAGTAATCCAGGTGAGTGTGGTGGTTCGGAGGAAATTCAAGAAATAGCCAAAATACTATGGTTTTATGGAGGACTATAGAAAAGAGTCAGGTTTCTAAGCCATATGGAGACAAAGGGATTAAAACACTGAGAAGTTTTATCAAATGAATTGCTTTTAAAAGGGCTTCACTACCATACCCATAACAATCAGGCAACTGATGCAAAAGAGCACAATCTCTTAATACTCAGGACATTTTTCCCAATCATCTGCATATGAAAGTGACTCAGAATTTGAGTTCACCCTTAAGAAGTACTAATGCACTGGAAGGGAGGGGCAAAGAAAAGAAAGAATACACAAAACCACTCCAAAATTATGAAAATACATACATGATTAACAGATAAGATGTGTAAATAAATTATATGCTGTTTAGTTTACAAAAACATGATGTGCATACGCATCTCAACAAACACCAATGTTATTTAGACTGATGAAACAAAATTGACACCTTTTGACCAATCTTTTGGCTCACTGTCAAACGAGGACAAACAAAGCTTTCCAAGAAAATACCTACTGTGAAACATGGAGAGTGCTTGTATTCGTTTTGGTGCATTTGACATTATAACGTGTGCCAATGTCAATGAAGACACAAAACTGAGATAGTAACCTAGGATTTTAACACATCTTGAGCAATTTTGAGTGTTGACAAATGTAAAAGTCTTACTGTTAAGTAGAGACTGCTGGTTGGCAGTGATTACTGTGTTTTACCCTGGACTGAACTCATACTACCCTCAAAAAAGTGACACATGGCAGTTGTTCACATTATGTTAACATTTCATTTCAAGTTAACACATAAAAATTGCGTTTGTTGTGTTTAATTAATTAATTCTAGTAAAGAAGTATCAGAAACCAGAAATGAGTATTCAACTGGGGGTTAAGTGCCTAGACAAGAGGCAAATCAACACAAAGCAAAAAACTGGAATAAAAACCTTCAACTTGTTCTCTAAAGTCATAGCTGCCCCCAAAGTTGCAAAAATGGCTGCCCCAAAATATTAAACTGTGAGTGGCCTTGTTGTTTTCAGTCTTAAATGTATTACTATTGGGAAATCTTCAGCGAACCTGTATTTTTCTTTAGTCCTCTTTACATCCTCCAAACAGCTGTCTGCCAAGTCGAGTAAATGAAAAGAACAGCGAGGTGTGATTCAAACGACAATGACAGAGTCTGTGAATTTGTCAGTTTGTCACCAACACTCTAACCTCCAACAAAAAGGTTATGTCAAACACCCATATTGCTCATGCAACCTTAAAGATCAGGTCAGATGCAGTGTTCCATGACACACATGAAAACCCAAATAACGTCTCCACACCAGAGCCACCTCGGCTTTCCTCTCTTTTTCACAGCTTAAATAAAACAGCATATCCTGGAGTGGCGGCGGAGGACTCTGGAGGTGACAGAGATAGAGGAAAGCTTGATGAAACACCATGAATGAGAAGAAACTGTCTAACACAGATAAAAGAAAAACAGCACAATGGGATGTCATGGAACTAAACAAGCATGCGTGTCTAACATGCTTGGTGCTTCGTGAGAGAGGATGAATTTGCACGCAAAAAATGGCTTCAGTGTCCTCAGCTGTGCTCTGAGGGCGACCAAATCAGCAGGAAAGCCAACAGGGTTTAACAGCTAAGCTGCCCTCTGGCTTCCAATAATTCTTGTAGTTGTATGTTATATAAGTTCACCTAGAAATTAATAACATTTATGCTGATGTTATGTATAAAACTTTTACTGAAGCTATATATTTTCATTTTATAATTATTTGATTTGTTGAGCGCCACCAGCCACAGGCATCTTTGTCAACATTTGCAAATTTTAGATTTTTCTCACAAAAAAAAAAATAGCGTGGGCACTGCAGTTATAAAAAAAAAAAAGAAAAGAGGAGACATTTCCCTGTAATTCCTTAAGGGAACTCAACCAACATCGACCAATGGGGAATCAATGAGCTGCATGCTGTCGAGAGTGTCGATGAAATGCTGCAATCAAAAGAATAGAAAGCACCAAGCTTGTATTCAAGATTGACAAAATACATGGAAATGGGGACGAGCATCACAGATACCACTGAACAAACACAACCACGCATGGATACACAGCTGCAATTAAACAAGAAACAAAACAACAGGGTGTCTTTTTGATGGATTACTCCAGATTAAAGAGTTAATCTTCACTCAGGGTTTTTTTTAATACTTGAAATCACAAGAAAATTAACTGAAATGAAGGAATAAAACTCACCAGTAAACCCATTACCTGACTCATTTGACTTTGCAAGGCTTTTTTTCCCCACTTTCCCATAAATGAAAGATGCATCTCTGGACTGTACCACATCACATGAAATATGACTCATGTTTCTGAGCACCATCTGCAAGTTTATAACATAACCTCAACCATCTGTGTCAGTGTAGAAGTATTTCTCAAATTATGTGGCTTCTTACTGAAGAAAATATGATTATGGCAAAAAAAAAAAGAAGCTATAAATGTGTTTAAATATTAATGAACAGAAATCTAGAAAAAAAGTGATTCCTTAATTTGAGATGTTTCAATCCTGTCCATCTGCCAAAGTGTTTTTGAGCAAAATACTGACCCCAATTTACTTTAAATGACAGCAGTGGTCCTTGCACAGTAGCTAAACAACTACTGGTGTGTGTATCAGAGCATAGATTTTTGAAATCTAGAAAAGGTTAACAATAAAAAAGGTGAAAAAGTTCTGACCATTTACCATTTAAAAAGTACGATATGTCCTTTTATAAGGGTTACAAGTTGAACTGCGGGTGAGTGTGTTATCGATCCTCTGAATATGCACATTTCCACAAATGTCAAAGTAGTCCCTTATTAGTTGTAGAAAAGATTAACAACATCAATACAAGCGTGCAAAATGCTATTTGCCAGCAAAACACAACTCTGTAAATATTTAAAAGTTAAACGTTTGTAAAAGAAATTCAAATTATTTCAACCTTACATCTTTCCTATAAATAGACTAATGTGCCCAGTGGGTTATTCCATCTTCGCACAAAGTCCTATACAGGGAGCAAAATTACCACTAATTACAATATTTACATTCACTTAAGACTAGACTGGAATTACACATTGAATAATTTATTTTCTTCAAACAGAAGCTTCACATTAATGAGGAATAACAGCAGAATTTCTTTGCTACGCAAGACACAAATGCTGACTACATTGTGAAAAAAACTGCTTGAAAGATGGCCAATCCGGTAAATAAATATTATGAAGAAGATAAGCCAGGGTCACCAACTTGGGCTCATTCTCTTATCTGATTGTCTGAGCTGAGACTCTGTCTTCTGCTGCCTCAGTTCTTCCTCACACTGTTCAGTTCTTAATTTAGCCCCTACTGTGCTCAAACTGATTACAAAGACCTGCAACAGGGCAAGGTGCACCGTGGTGCTCGACTCTACAAGCATGAAGTGGCAGAGGGACAGGGCTAAATCAAGACACATCCCCGTGCTGATAGATACTGAATGGAACCAATAGAGAACATGGAGCAAGGTCGGCATCCATTAGCCATGCCTTGAAGTCACAGATGGATAATTCCACAACAGAAAGGCCAGCAAATAGCAGTACTGTCCTGCAATAGAGATTTCTTTCTCGCACACACGCATGCCTAGAAAAAGCTGACACATGAAACCAGTGGAGATGCGTGTTAGACTTTAATTGTGCAGTTCCCTTTGGCAACAAAACATCCAAACAACATGATGCTGCCACCCCAAATTGTACTGTTGGAAGGGAATTCTCAGGGTTGCAAAATAATGACACTTGTTCAACAGCTTCAGCCAGCATCGTCACATTGTTTGGATATGGTTATAAGGTTGTTACCAACATTTAGCACTAAAAGGCATTTGCCTATGTAAAGAGTCTCCTTCAGGAATAGAATGATGTTCTAAAGATTCCTATGGTGTTTACATTTATAACTGCATTAATGAAGTGGACTTGTAAAGATCCATATTGTATTACTGAAGTATGACTGCACCATCAGAGAGTGAAAAGGCCATTATTCTACATTTTGCCATTTAGTTTAAGGCTTTTAGCGTGAAAAGTGGCAATAAATATGGAGGGCACTCCTAAAACAAATTTTTTTAATCATGAAGGAATAGCAAAACCATAATTAGGTGAACACTTTGTGTTTTGTTGCAAAACTTACAGGCATACAGCTGGTCTATTCCAACATAAATAGTTTTTAACTTGAAAAGAAAGTCATGTATTAAACAAAGAATGGATTCCTTAACGGTTTCTTAATATAATAGCAAAATCTGTCTTCTCTTCCTGCCTAAAGTCCTCCAGGATCACAAACCTGCATGGCAGTGACGGTACCAATGTCATCCTGTCACCTGAGCTGAGCCATTATTACACAGGCATTCTTAATAGCCCTATAGATTAAAGTCCAGAGGAACAAGACACCAACAGATTAAAAAAAGAAAGATAGGAAAGAGGATGATGAATTGCCTCGGATTGCTAGGCAATCATGCATAAATTACTAGGATGTTCTTAGGTATAATAACCGGTTTTAAGTGATCGCTCACTCCTGGGAAGCTGTCGTGTAAGTAGGAGCGGGTTGGGGCGCAGGGGGAAAAGAGATGGTTGGCGGGTAAAGAAAGGAGCGGGTCGCAGCTGTCTACTCAATCACGTCACCGTCAAGGGTATCGCCCTGACACTGTCTCCACTCCATGCCCTCAGCATTCACACAAATCTCCTGATAGACAGACGTAGCAGTCAAACAGCACCCTCACCCCAATGTTGAGGCCCCTAAGGTTCCCCCTGGCACGTCTCTGTGGCCCCGGCAGCAGCTGCTGGGAGCGCCAGCAATAACTGATTATTCAGGATCATGACTAACAAGAATCTGCTACGTAGATCTCCACACAACATGTTCTTGTTGTGCAAGGGGGAACGGGCTGTCTTGTTTTTCTTTTCTCACTGGACTTACTGCAGATTATATCACAGAATTAGGAGAAGCAGTTTTAGATGAAAGAGTGGAGAGTTTAACTTTGTTTGAAGTTAAACAAAGTTCTTTATTGTACAGAATAAGTATATCTTATTTTTTTCTGTTTTGTAGTTTTTTGCAATATTAAATGTCATTTAGAAATTCATAACAAAGCTTAGGGGGTACAATATTCAGCTGGTATTTAACACAAGCTCGAAACAGCAAAATTCTGTTTTTTTTGTTGCTTTTTCTGGATTCATGTTTGATAGAACTGACAATTTGATCAAATATTTCTGAGTCCTGAGAGGTAAACAGAAACAATAAAAATAATGTAAATATTTAATAGAAAATGCATCAACACCATTAACATTTCTGAGTAAACACTCAGGTTTAGACCAGCATCACATCAAAGAAGGAAGTTGCAAACAAAGTTGCATCTAACAAATCTTAGCAAGTAAGAAAAACCAGAAAGACCAATTTCAAAATCATATTTACAAGCATGTTAGCAGATAATCTACAACACACCTGGTGTCATAATTCAGCATTTGTGGATGACCGAAGTGCAAAGAGTAGGGAGGTTTCTGCTGTACAATATATGTCAAAATTTTACCATGAGTCCATAATCAAGTTTTTTTTTTCTATATTTTGTCAAATTGCATCTTCTTAGGTTTGTGCCCTTTATTCAATGTATTGAAAGTAGACATGTGTTGAAAGTGTGTGTATTCTTCTCTAAATTAGTCATAAAGAGCACTCTTCCATATTATTGCTACTTTAGATGCCATCTGCAACAACTTAAGCATAGCAAAGTTGGAAGGGGTTCAAGATAGCCACAGTCGACCATCCACCAAAGCTAGCCCATTGGGAACCATCGTTACAGTTGATGCAACACTTAGGAGACTACACATTAGTCTCCCTTCACCAGATCTTTCTTTGTCAGCAACAATGTATGTGCCTTGCTTTAAACTGTGACTCTGCAGTCTCTGTTTCTTTAAATTCTCAGGTCTTTCTGTCTTTCTGTCTTCTTCAGGAATACTGTAATGCTACCACAGCAAGGAGCACTGCAACAAAGCATACCCAGGCCACGTAATTCAATAGTATCCACAATGATCAATTAGGCTGAAATACAAGAGGGTGCACACCACCCAAACCAATCAAGCATATGCACAGACACAAGAAGAAATTGTGTGCTTTTCTTCTGTGACTCATTACAGATTTGAAAACCAGAAAATGAAAGCAATAAGGCAAAACTGTGAAAGGATACACAGGTTAATATTTACCCTGCAGCACAAGGTGTGAGAGGATTAATGGTCCCATCCCATCCTCCATTAATCCAAGACAATGCTATAGAGCAACATTCTTTACCTGTCTGTTTTTCTCTCTGTTCTAGCCACAGTGAAAGTTCAAAGCAGGGATTTTGTTTGCACGTATGGGGGCTCTCCACCAGGATATGAGGGAATCGAGAGAGTTGAGGCTTAAAGAGAAGGTGGCAAAGAAACAGAAGAAACAACAAAGTATGTAACAAAATGCCTTTGTTTTTAAACCAGAACATCTGCGTCTTCAGGTGAAAGTTAGGGAGATGTGGATTCTGTGTGTCCAAACAGTGAAATTTCCCTGGACCCATTATGCACAGAACATTTAATCAACAAGGAACACTCACTCAGGTGCAGAAAACTAATTTGACTCTACCTAACCTTTTTCTGATGTACTTAGCAGCCTGAGGGTTATCTTAGCCTAGCTACATAGGTTAAGTCAGTGAGCCACAGATTGTTTCCCTGGCATGACCTCAGAGGAAAATGCATCAAAGGCAGTAGATTCTGGTGCATAGAATAGACGACACAAATCAAAGAGTCAGTTGCCAGCCTATGAAAGGGTAAAGTGTTACTGAGTGCCATCCAAGTTTGGCCCCGCACACATTCAGGGAGCCTATCTGTGGTGTCTGCAACATCACAAATGCACCAGGCATGCACAGTAAGCACGCAACATGAAAAGACAGCTGATCTAAGAGGTTTGTGCATGCCTCCAGGGTAGAATCAGTATCTAACACTCTCAGGTACTACCAAGCATGCAGGACACCAAAAGTACATAGGGAGTGACCAGAAGAACGGTACACAGAGGACAAACCAAAACTAAATGTGTGCTAAGGGGAAGTTCAGCACTGTCCCATTTACATAGAAGACCAAGAGTAACAAAAGTGTGCTTTTGTACCATTTACTTTTCTCTTTTTAATCTGTCCTAAAATGCATTTCCCTCAGGTGCTGTAGCAGAGAACAGAAATAATGCAACACGGAACTGTTTCTGCTCCTCTGGGTAAGATATGCTTTAGCAGATTCTGGGCATTGACTCGGAAAACAAGGCGGGAAGATACAGCTTCCAGTGGATTCCAATAAATTGTGCATACCAGTAAACAGATTTTAAACAATGCTTAAATGCTCGAGGAGATTAATAGATTAATAGTTAGCAGTTATGAGAGCTGCATCTTCCATCATCCAGAGATTGTATGTACAGGCATTGTTGCTAGACGTTTACTGAAGGTTTTAATTCTCAGAGAACTGTTCTTTTTGGTTACAAAATAATGCATTGTGTGTGTGTGTGTTTGTCCTCATATTTAATACATTGTATGGACAAATTTCCTAACACATTCTACATTGTGGGGGCCAACTGCTCTTCATGGGAGCTGGACTTAGGGCTCCATTAGAAAAAGTATTGTATTGGAGTTAGGGCTTAGGGTTAGAACTAAGGTGTGAATTGAGTTGAAGAAACAAATGAAAAATGACTGGAAGTCAAGGAAAGTTCTTGTGAGAACAGAAAGACATACTTGCGTGAGGGTGGGTGTGCGTGTGTGTGTGAGACAGACTCATTAAAAACCACAAATGCCTCGTTTTATTAACCAAGGAGATGGAGAGGAGGTAAAAGCGACTCAGTCTTAATATGAAGACAGCTGGGCATGTTTGTACTTTTAAAAGAACAAGTAATTAGTGGTTAATTCTGTAGTAAACAGTTTGTAGTGTTCCCTCCTGACCCTTGAACTTAGTCAGTGTCTTTGTAGAAAGAAATAAAAAAAGGCAAGAAGTGAAAGTAGCCATTGGAGAATGTTTTAATTGTGCCCCACTCCTATTAATCACTAATAGATATGACTACATTATTAATAGGTTGTTTCTATCACTGTCAAGTAAAATTAATTTTAATTTCAAACTATTTTAATTTCCAATTAAAGTTGATATTTTCCTATTTAAATCTCATTCATTCCTCTTTCAATTATGTTGTGACATAATTTCATGATACAAAAAAATATATATTTTTAACATTTTAGAGTGGTGAGATAAACAATATATGTAATTAAACCGATAACCTTATTTTCAAGGTTGTTGAGGAGTGCTGGGTCCGCCATGGGACCCAGCATGCTCTGTGCTCGTCTTGCTTTGTGTTTCAGGTTGGTGTTTTTATCCATATGGGCAATTTAACTAGACCATATATTCTACCTGGAGGTAGGCACAATCACATAACTGCAGACATCTAAGAAATCTAGTTCTACATACTGGTGGTGCTTCCAGTTTGATGTATGAACCAAACACATCTTGTTGTCCCAGGTAGTATCCTTCTTTCCCACTTTCGTATGGTGAATCTGCCATTGACACTACAAGGCGACCGGTCCCACCTCACTGTGTGCCTGAGCTGCCAGGATTTAAAGCAGACATATAAAAATAAGACTAGTAGCAATTTCTTGGTATTGAAAATTATCTTGGTTGTGAGTAAAAAAAAAAAAAAGAAGAAGAAAGCACTTGCTCAACTACTCACTACAAATGAACACAAGCAGACATGATAACATTCATAATCATAAGTAAATGTGTCCTTGAGCTTTCTTTAAGTGTGTCACATCAGTATAACTGAAGCACTTTACGTACCGGGCCATTTTGCCTGCCATCAATTCTGCACGCTATCCAATATACTGCATCTTGCACTTGGTGGATGGAAGAATGGGAAGGGTGTAAGAAAAGAAAAACAAAAGCGATTGATATAAATGATCTGCCGGCCAGGAGAGGCCCCCAGGCAGGGGCGAGCGAAGGTCCGCTCGATACCAATTGATCGTGGGAGGCCCAGGCATTCGTCTTAATTCTGACTAATTAAGGCAGCGGCTGACGAGAAGAGGTTAGAGGGACAAGTTGTTAATGTGTGTGTGCATGTGCGCTGCTGCATCAATGGGACCTCCCAGATTACAAAATCTAGCTCCCGTGTTTACAAAGCAAGGAACAAGTGGAGGATTAAGGAAATCAGTTTAGGAAACAACAACCGTCCCTACATTAGTGCTGCTGCCAAAATAATTCCCCTTTCCGCAGCGGGCTGCCTGACAGGCAGGATGGAAGTAAATCCCTCTCTTACTTTTTTATCGTGTTTGTGTGAAAAATGCTGATTATCTTTTGACAACACAAATCTAGCCTTTGGTATCTAGGAGGAAGCAGAACAGAGACGCTTCCCTAGCCTAGCTGATCCCCACTCGTAGACTCAAACCCTTTTAATTCGCAGGGATGAAAAATTAGGTGCAATCAGAGCAACATTTGGCAACGGGATGATTTACTTGCATGGTCAGAAGTGTGAAAAATGAAGGCAGGTAAGCTGCTGGGTAAGAAACAAAATGCTTTGTAGTGCAATATTGCGATGGAAGATGGTAGATGCAACTCGAGAAAAGGGAGTTGTGTGCTCAGAGTTTAGTCACAAAGCCCTTTTAAAAGATCACAGCATCTGGGAGCAGAACCTGAACGGGTCCCGAGCTGCACAGAGTGGGGCTCAGACTCTGATTTCTATCTGTCATTCCCCGGGGATGTTGGCAGTGTGAAGTGGAAGGTGGCAGGGGGAAGGTATCAGCATGAATGAGGGGCAGCGGCAGTGACAATTCAGCCTGACTGGAGATCACAATCTGAGGGCTGAAACACAAACAGGCATTCATGTGAAGGTGAACATGCCCGCCTCACTCGGTATAGGCCCCACAGACAAAGGAGACAAAATATCACAGAGTAAAAGTGACAGACAGGCAGCATATCTGTATCAGACAAGACCCCATTGTGTTGAGGAGAAACAGAAAAAAAAAAAAAGAAAAAAGAAAAAGCTCAGATGGCTTGGCCGACCTGCACTCTTTGTTACACACTCTCACAGTCCAGGCCACAAGAGATTGACAGATACACTTGAATATCAGAAACTTGCTGGTATTCAAGCAACATGACATAAACTTTACTGTCCTTTCCACCTCCTGCTCCGTGTTTCCTGCCAGCTATTCACATCGGTGCCTGGCTCAGTTGGGCCACCGGCCCCGAGGGCACACTCTATCAGAAGTCCACCAGCAGCAGCACGCAAACTAACAGTGGATGTCTGAGTGTCCTCACCCAGGACTATAAATACCTCCCCAGCTCCAGACGTGGTGTCATTCTGCTCACATCAAATTAACCGATCAGAATGGACGAGCCCCCCCTTAAGTCTCCACTCGTCAGCTCGAGTGTGATGTCCTAATGAGTGCCTGGCCGTCGATACCGGTCCACATAACCGTGGGCCCTGAGGGGGACAATTAGGGATGGTACGAGATTTGTTCCTTGATAAATGTTGTCACCGCTGGTACTTGTACTAATAACTGATAATTTGCTGTTGTAGACTCTGATGACATACACTGTAACAACTTAACTGTGAAGAGATGACTAAGCCCTATATGCTTTTATATTAAAGGGACGCAAATGTTTCTATTGGTTTAAAGTGGTGGGAGCCACACACATGCTGTGTTCTTAGTGCAGATGGTGATTAAGCACAGATGTAAACCTAAACTTTTAGGTCATAAACATGGTTGTTATTAGAGCCCATATTTACAAAAGGTGCACACATGGCAAGGCACCACAATATACTAGTGCTTTACAAAAATCTTCTAAAGAGACTATCATTCTTAGAGTTGTTTAAAAAGGAGCTGATCATTAGTTCTTTATGCTTCTGAAGGTCTTTCGTAGTATTTTTCTTTCCACATGCTTAGTTGCTTTTCAGTTACTCAACATTTTCCGAGGAATGTTTTGTCATTTCTTAAGTTATTAAAACACTTATCTAACAACCTTATGAATCTATGAATAATTTAAGATTTAAGTGTCTAAAACTTAAATCTTGAATGCTTGAAAACCTTTGAATGATTATGAATTTAAAAAAAAAAAGTCCTAATAGCTAACTGGTGTGAGAATAACTATGGAACATGAGAACTTTATAGGAACCTTGTCACTTATTTTCTCTTCAGTTCTTGCATTTAACTAAGAACAGTCGCTGTAATGTGTATCTTTGTGGGACAAAGGTTGATCTATAGATTTTATACATTTAATGTACGGAAATTCTGTCTGTGTCAAGCTGTGTATCTTCGGCATATTTGCGAGATTTTACCATAAAAGGAACAATGTTTTTCTCTTTAGAGAAACTCCAAGTGACAAAGTGCATCAATGTTAAATTTTAAATTATTTTTTGGCACAATACTAGTTCTAAGTCTTGAGTACTGATGTAAAAGTTCTGGCAGTTCATTAAAGGGTTTGGAACAGGACAGGATGGATGGATGGATGGATGGATGGATGGATAATATTCCATACGTTGCTTTCTTCTTCCGTCCTTTTCCATGGCCTGCAAAAACACTATAAAAATGTTTCCCCTAGAAATTCTCTGAACATCAATTAGCCGATCATATAATAAAATCTAAGGAGCTTTCACTCACTATTTAAAAAAATTTAATAATAAAATGACTATACCCTAGGACATTTTCTGTTCAACAGTAATCCATTATTGATTAAGTTCTGATGGCTCTACTAATTGTTTCGTCATTTTTTTTGTCTCTATTGATCATTGGTAGGGTGGGAAAAAAATGTTTTTGAGCACTCCACTTTGTGGTGTGTGTTAACCTCTCTGCAGTCAGAAAAAATAAAACTCTTTTTGCCGGCTGTATCCACAGGGACCAAATAAAGAACAGGAGAGCACAGAGACAGATCATGATGTACACAAAGTAGGAACACAGGTGGCATGGGACTGCACAGCGCCGTCTGATGTGTGGGTGAGTGACAACAACCAGTAGAGCAGGGCGAATACAGCCCATCGGCAGGTGCACCAGCAGCGACCAGCACGCATAAACGAAAAGGTGGCATGTGCCTCATCACACCGCTCTCCGTCTCCTCTCCCTCCAACTTCTACTTTCCCCCTCTGTCAGCATACAGCAACAGGGCGGTGACAAGATAGACAGGAATTGTCAGTATGGCAATGCGGTGATATCCTAAACCGTCACACACCGATTCGCTTGAGTCTGTAGTAACCTCAATTTGAACGGCCTTGTTAGGCAGTCATCTGACAGCAATTCATCTGATTATAGACTTATTCAAATGCGTAAAAAAAAGCGGGGAGAAAAATCCATGGGACCTTGCATGGATTGGCAGCGGGTTTGGGGAAAATGTTGGGGAGCTTGCATGTTAACACCTACAGTACTGTCAAAAAAAAATAAATAAAAAAAAATAAACATCTTCATGCTGTTTCATGAGGAAAAGGGGTAAAATTGCATTCAGCTGCCAACAGAAACATAACAACTCATTTAAAAATAAGGTGACGGGTATGTCAAAGTGGATAATAAGTGATGACTCTGAGGATTGCTCTGCTTTGAATAAGCTCATAACTGAGTCAGCGTTTTCTGCATTCATTCACAGGGACCCTTAAAAGTTGTCTAACTGAATCTAAATCTACAGTATCCATTTTCTTTCCACAAAGTCTCTGCAAAGCCACCAAAAATCTATCCTTTTTACCCCATACTAAGCCAGGTTTTCAATTTAATTCCCCATCTGTGACCAGCTTGAAATATTATCTAAGAAATGAGATCCGTGACCCTGAATACAGAGCGTGAACCGGGATGAAGGAGCAGGATGGAGACATGGCCTGATTCTGCGGCTGAGAGTGTGTGGAGAGGAGGCCTGGATCTCCTCCCCAAGTGGCATGGCTAAATATTTGTCCTCGTCCACTTGGCTGTCTAGACACATCCTCTCAGCCTCCCACCCTTTCCATCACCCCCCTGCTCTGTTCAGAAGTGGAGATAGCTGGCACGGTCAGTCAGGCAGAGTGCCAAACTTGCGACAAAAAAGTTTCTACTCACTGCTAGAGGTCATGCAAGTTCAGAAACCTGGAAAGAACGGGTTTTGAATTTTTAAAACCTCTGGGCCGTAATTTGGGGAGTCACATGCAGCCCAAGCGAGGGAAAAAGAAGGGGAAAAAAACTGTCAAATGGTCTTTGTGCTTCCCAATGATTTGCCAAAAGAAATCCTCAGAACTCAAGGAGCGGTCTCTGTGGATTTCTCTGAGTTAGTATTCCATATTCATTACCTTTTTCCCCACACATACATGGTGGGATTTTAATTGCCTACAATTTAGAGTAAAAAGCTAGATGAGCAGAGTGAAAGCACAATACCTCCTGAGAGAGACATGTGGGAAGCCCACCACCAGCATATTCAACCTGGTAAAGGCATAACTACTAATAGGAGCCTTCATTACAAATTACCAGATTATTCCCTGAGCCATGAGCTCAAGTTAATCTTTTTACCTTCTGAGATCCTCAATTGTGCTGCTCCAACAAAACTATGCCCTAGCATTTAATGCTGCAGAGACTCTTAAAATGTTGTAAGGCATCTTGAGGGAAAGACTTTTTATCTTTCACAAAAAGGTGAGAAATCAAGTCAGAAATTATGCAAATTTATAAAAAAAAAAAAAAACAGTAATTGTGCATATTTAAACATAGCAGGATTACTGTGGTTTATTCTGAAACCTTTCAGTTAAGGACATCAATACAGTTTTGGTATACAAAGTACACACTTTGTATACCAAATTAAATAATACCAATGATAAATCCTATTAACAAACCTTCAGTTATAACATTAGGTTGGATTAATGTGATACAGCATGTTGTCAAATTACATTAAATTTGTTGTACTAATTTATAGCTGTAAAACTGAAACTACATTAAAAAAACATGCAAATAATTTTGTTGTTTTAAATGAGCCAGAACATTTTCTTCATGTGCATATCCCACTCTGACTCTAAGCTTTTATCTTGCACATACTCTCTAACCATGGTTGTCGAACTGTAGCACAAATACCACTAAATTCTTCTTTAGTGGAAGAAACTTAGGAAACACTTAATCATAAGGTAATACGAATGAATTCACTTGGAAGGAAAGTAAGTGCAAACAGCCAAAAGATTATTTGGTGAAGTGTGTTGATATTTGCTTCAAACAGAAGTTACCCAAAAGAGAACCGCTGTGGAAAACATTTCAAAAACTCCAATGATCTGAAGCAGTGCAATGAGAACAAGCGCTAGTGGATATTTATACTCATTTCCATTTACCTCTGAAGTTGTAACTTTGATCTGGAAATTATATCAAACCCAAGTTAACCTTTTCTGGTTGCAGTTTGATGAACTGGTAAGTAACTTTCATCTTTTCTACTCTAATTCTCAAGTCAGGAGATGTTGTAGTTACTTTTTCCAACACGAAAAAAGAGTAGCTTGCATGATAAAACTATATATTTTCACCAAATATCCGCTGGGAAATGTTTGGAACTTTGCATTTGTTTTGATGACAAATCCCAACAAACTAAAAATAAAAAGTCAAAATTTAGTTATACTTCATCTTACAATGTGTGGTGTTACTTCCAAAAGAGATAATTTGCTAAAAAATAAAAAAGACTTGAGAAACATTATTTTGTAATATTTACTTGACTTTTTAGATAAGAATTTCAAATAATATAATTCCAGAGTCTCCAAGCACGGTTACTTTGTTATTTGACCATAAATTGTCCATGCTGTTCACTGTCCAGAGATTGGACAAAACTAACACATTAATCCTGTTTTATTTTTCAGTACTTTCACTTATTATAATCACATTCAATCTGGAGGCAGTAGCTACAGATAACTAATAATAGATTTACAATCTGAAAATAGTGGAAAAATAATTTTGGTGACAAACTACATTTCCATTTATTCACATTTTTTTTAAGAGAATCAGACTATTTCGATATGAATTGTACTGTAAAAACGTTTTAGCTTAATTCTTTGCAAAGGTAAAAAAGAAAACAACTTGGTGTCTCTACAGCTCTGCAATCAATGTAAACAGTCATGTTTGTTTACTTTGAACAAAGAATAGTGCAAAAGAAGTCAGTTTTCAATTTGACTAGTGGTTGAAAAAAATAACAAAATCTTTGTGCAAATACAATTATAAGGCAAGTGAATTTTCTGACCTCATTAGCATATCTGCAAGTGTTTTCCAAACACAAATGCTTGGGGGTTTTAGTTTTTCTGAGGAGATCGTTTTTTTGTGCAATAACTGGGTAAATAAAACAAAGGATAATGTCATGGCGCTGTTTGCTTTGATTGTGTGTCTGCCTTGTGAAGTAAGAAAACTGACAAGACACACACAACACACACGCAATGACAGTACCCACAGCTGGCTCAAGGGAGCATCATCTCTAATGTCTACTTTGGTCTTCATATGTTAAACAGCTGAATACAACCAGCATGCAACCCAAAGTGAGAAAGTTTGACAAGTTTAGACTGATCAATAAAATAACTTGCTCTCTAGCTTTCATCTGCCCTATTGTTGCCACAATAAAAAGATTTAAGAGCTTGTGTATTGTCAAAGTACATTATATCTCTACACCTTATTATTTTGCACACTACTGATGTAGACTTAAAATTTGAAAATAAGTCATCAAAAGTCAATTTAACAGCTTATTCAACATATTGACTACCATGACAAAGATTACAGTTGCTTGTACATTTTTCAATACAGTGTGAGGAATCCTCTAGCCTGGGAAGAGGAGGAAACATGCCCAATACACATGCTATTTTTTTACTTCTAAGCACTGCCTGGTTGTTCTGGGCTCTGCTTATATTCTGTCATATTAGCGCTGGGATAGAGGATATGTTGACAGAGAGAGGACATTGCACATCGAGTCTGTAGGGCTCTTCTAAGCCTGGTGGCACTGGGACATGAAGACAAGCGTGCATCTGTGTGTGTGCATGTATGCGTGTATACAAGTAGAGGGTTGCCTGTGGAACAGAGCATGTAGATCCCCACCCACTCAGCCGCCTCGCGGCAATCGTCATTTCGCATCAATCTACAGCCCCTCAGTATAAATAGGACAGACGTCCTAAAGCTACACACTACTATGAGAGGCAATGGCATTATTCATCGTCCCTGGACCTCTGAGCTGGAAATATGGCAATGGCAGCCTGCTTTAATGGCAGTTTCCCGCTCACTAATGCACCACTTTATTAAAAGGAAATGCTTTATGGTAGTTACAGTACTGCAAAGAATTATTCTGCTTTTGTTTGTTTTTGTTTCACTTAAATGTCTCAGATCATTGGACAAATTTTGTGATTACATAAAGATAACCTGGGTAAATGTTTCCAAGAAAACATCTCAATGACTCCCAAGAGAAAATTATCCTGTGTACAATTTTAACAACAGTGGACATTTCTGAAACTCTAGGTCCAGTTACATCTGGCATTAAACTAACCCAGAAATTCAGAAAAAGAAAAACATAATATTAACATTCACACTAACACAGTGGTGGTAGTGTTTGGTCTGAAGTTGCATTGCTTCTTCAGGACTGAATCATGGTTTCTTCTCTCTAGCAGCTTTGGAACCTAAGCCCAACAAGTACACTTCTGAACGGCTCAGTCAAAGCTAAATGGAGGTTTTGGTTTAGCCTTGTCAAAGTCTGCAATAAACTCCTACTAGTGTGGTATGAATTCAAACTGGTCTTTTATGCTTGAAACCCCTTAAATTCTACTAAATTAAAGTAATTCCGCAAAGAGGGGAGGACAAAAACTCTTGGATCAGTTGGTTACTGCAATCACTTGATGGCAGACAGGCAATATTAATCGTTCCATGTAGGGAGTTAGATATTTTCACATATTGCCCAGTTGGTTTTGGATAGACTTCTTTGCTTTTAAATAAAATCTTCTTTTGAAACCAGAATTTGTATCTATTGTGTTAGATATCTTTGTCTAACAGTAAAGTATTTTTGAACTCTTCTAAGCACGAGTGAATTTACTATTTAACAAAACAGAACTAAGAAGAAAATAGAACTAAGCACTTCTTACAAACTTATAAGATTGCTGCCTTTTAAGTTGATACTGTGTTATCAAATATGGTCATTATAAGTTCAACTTTTAAAAAAAATGCTCATAGAAACAAATATTTCAGCTTAACTGTGTGGCCTGCAAGGATCTGAAGGTGGTGCACTAAAATAGAGATTATAGTTCCACCTGGGAGCCTCCTTCTAGCATCTCAGAAACTTTATACTTTATTACTGCAACATAAACGGTGTGTGCTCTATTATGAAGGAGCAGCAGGAAAGGCTGTGTCTGCATGGTTTTCTGTGTATTTGTGTGTGAAAAAGCCCACATTAGAGGTTTAATTTGTAGCAGTGGAGTAACTAATAAGCACCTCAGAGCAAACTCCCTGCACAAAGCAAAATCCACCCATTCACATGGAAACCGTGTTTCAGATCCTCAATCAGTTGGGAGGTGTTTTCCGTTGTTTCATTGTCGAATGAAAGAGAATTCACATCTGACAGGACATTTTTATTCTGTGTCATGACTCTGTGTGCAGTTCCATTGTAGCAAAACAGACTCTGGTGTGCAAGCACAGAGGAACTCAAATGACACATGATTAGTAAGGTCAAAACTACCGGGTTAAATCTTAAGATAACGTTTCTGTTAAAACACAGGAGTAGATCACTCTTTTACTTCCACCTAGTGGCCACAATTTGAGTAGCACTCCAGAAAAAGAATTCACTATACACAACAATATGAATTGAGAAAAATATTTGTCACATGTATGACAAATGAAAAAAATAAATAAATAAATAATTACAGGCAAACATTATGAAGCAAAATATGTATAGCAATAATAATATTGCAAACTACATTTTTCAACAGTTTTCATTACATTAAAAAACAGCCCAATTATTGAGGCTCTTAATTATTTAGCTAAAATAAATAAAATTTGATATATTTGTACTATTCTGAGATTATAATACTATAAGCATTTTTTTTTTTTTACTTCAGGGAACTGTGGGACAATCGGACATTTATCCTGAATAATAGTTTTTTTCTTTTCGATGATTTCTTCAAAATGGGCTATACTACTTAGCCTTTACTGAAAAGGCTCAAATCCAAACATGGCACACAAAAAAAAAGCATAAAAGCTGACAGTAATTCTGCAATTAAATAAGGCTGTAATGCCTTCAGTATATTTTCATATCGCATTTTCTAACTTTAATTTTACATACGGTATGGTTAGATTTAATCCTGATTACCCTGAAGTACACATTCCAGCTATCATTTAGTTAAATCACTTAACTCTGGTTTATTAATCAGTCAGGCCTAAAGAGGTATAATAATAACATATATACTGGTACTTTAGAACCGATAAGATTATTCCCAACAGTTCTAATCAGCCCGCAAATAAAATGCCTCAAATAACATCAGTTATTGAAAAATGTTTTTAAGTCCTAGATTTAATAAAATTAACTGTTATAATTATAACATACATACAATAAAATTGCTTAGTTCACTTCTGCTGTATGATTTAGTGTTGTTTCCAAATATACAATCTTTATTTAAGTGAAATTGAAATGACAGAAGATGTAGGGCCAATGGGACAAAAAATAATTCTGACTTTAGTCTCGGAATTGTGACATTAATTCTGATTTTAAAAAGTTAGAACTGTGATATTTGAGATGAAAGTCACAGCTGTGAGTCAAAATTCAGCTTTATTTTCACGTAAAAATAGTCTGAATTTTGAGATTGAAGAAGAATCTTTTTATTTCAGTGGTCATAATTGTCTGCCGTATGAAAGAGTGCTATTTCTTCTAATTTCTAATTCTCGAAACTCTACCCAACTCTGCTCAGACTGTAATCATTGAATTCTTTCATTCGATCATTGACTTTGCATTTTTTAAACAGGCACTGAGTTAGGGCAACTGCTGGAAAGATAGGACCTCAAAGCGCCAAGATGGCGGCGCCCGTTGGAGATGCCGGGGAGTTTGAAAGCTGGCTCAACGACCGACTGGACTCGTTAGAAGTTGACCGTGAAGTGTACGGTGCATATATTTTAGGAATACTAAAGGAAGAGGAGAGCGACGAGGAAAAGGAAGATGCGCTTCAGGGAATTTTGTCCGCTTTTCTGGTAAGTATTCAAGCAGCGTGTCTCGCTCGTTCACCAAGGCTGCCTTCACATCTGCTTCTGTCTGTCTTCTTTCGGTCCGCTGGCTTTAAGTCCTGTAGTGCTGATGTCAGCGATAAATTTAGCCATGTATCCTTATTCAGCGGCTGATTAACTCACACAGATGAGTTTTACTAACTTGCTAAGCTAAACTCCACCCAATATTTATTTCAGCTAACTAAAAGTGTAGTTTGTTCTGACAAGAGTTACAGAATATTGTTTTTCGGCTTTAAAATTAACTTTCCTTGTTATAGATTTATATTATGGTTGTTTGATAATTGCACCACTCAGGCTGAAGTTGACTTAAGTTAGTGATTACAATGATAAATGTTTACTACGTTTTATGATCAAAATGCATTATCCTTTTTATCAATCCGTCACTGTCCCCTTTCCTCGTGTTAAGGATGAAGATGCCATAGAAGAGGTCTGCAAGCAGATTATCAGTCACTGGAAGGAATGTTGCAACCGACTGGCTGCCAGACAAAACACAGATGACGGTATACATAATGATTTGATAATTCAGCAATTCATCTGGTAAAACTGGTTGAATAATCTTGGTAGTGTCAGCCGTCACATACCTACTTGTTGATTCAAAAAGACTCAGAAACTTTCAGGCAATGTAGAGCTGTACAGTCTTCAGGAAAATGTAGAAATGCAATATTATTGACACTGTAGTGATTAACCCACATTTTCCTCACTGTTTTTTTTCTTCAATTTTCACAATTTATACCGCCCTAATATGTTTCTGCTGAAACATATTATTGGGCATATAGGGAACCTGAAATAATTTTCATATTGTACAGTTTTATAAAAAAAGATATCAAAATGAAGTAAAATACCAACATTTACAGGTATAATTTCTAAATTAAATTGTCTGAAATCAAGCCAAAATGTTCATCTGCTCCATTGAGTTTGTCCTTTAGAATTTATAAAATCTTTGCTTCAGAAGATGGAAAGGAATTTTAAAGAGTATTGTACAAGAAATCTGATTGCATATTCAGATTTGCTTAACCACTGATTATTAGAATAATCAGTACTTATACATTTTATTCAAGGTCTTCAACTCCCATCAGTTCCCATCATACAAGTTACGTGTACTGTCCTGATAGTGACTGCACCGAGGTACTATATTGTATGGCATTGTAACTATTTCTGTTCCTTTCATTTTTCTTAGTCGAGGTCCAGGCCATTGCCAGCATGATAGAAAAACAGGCTCAGATTGTGGTGAAACAGAAAGAAGTGTCTGAGGAGTCGAAAAAGAGAAAAGAGGCCCTTCTTGCTCAATACGCTAATGTGACGGATGAAGAGGAATATCCTTGAATGTGTTTTAAAGCTTTGTCTTTGCTTACTGACATTTTGGATGGTACAAACATATGGTCTAAGTATAATCATGTAAAGAGGGAGGCAGATGTTTTTTTTTAATTATTATTTTTTGTCTCCAGACCAGTTGCATTTCAGATGTGAGCCTTTTCCTTGACTAAAGCACTGAAGCTGAAGAAGGGGAGCCACCAACTGGAATTGATGCTCCTGGAAGCGATAAATGTATCCTTCATAACTATTTTTACTGCTTTTACCACAAATCCCTTAATATTTAGCATATGAACATGTCTTTCTTTAGATGCATTACCATCTGACAAACATGATAGTGAAATCATGTTTATCAGATTTCACTATGCATTGCCCAGTTATTTATGTCTCCAAAGTGGTTACACATAAAAACCGATGAGTTTTAAAATTCCTTCACTGTTGGGATCAGCTCTATTCAAGAACACCAACGTGCAGGAGGTGCTGAACAGACAGAAGCAAAAGCGTGACCAGGCTCGAGAAGATGCTCATAAGAAGAAAGAAATGGACAAAATGCAACGAGAGAAGGACAAACTAGCCAAACAAGACAGAAAAGAGAAAGAGAAGAAACGTACACAAAAAGGTGAACGTAAAAGATAAAATCAAAAGAAAGGACTTTTATTTTTTTTGTTTAAAAAAAAAAAAAAGAAGCCTGATTTGCAAAAAAATACTTAAAAGAATGGGAAGTAAAAGCTAGAAATGTGTGCTTCTCTTAACTAAATCTCCTAATATGTTAGCATCATGTTTGTCAGATTCTTGGTAAAGATTTTCTCACTTGTGAAAAACACTGAACTGGATGCGCAGAACTAAAATTCATACATGAATACATTTACACTAATTTAAGGTGATTCAGAGAAACCTTAGACACGATGTACCTATGGTGAAACAATGTTCTACCCTTAGGAAATTCTTTTCAAAGTGTTGCATACTTTGGTTGGGATTTGACATGATCACCCTTTAAGTAATAAAAAAAGTATATAAGTGTTATTCCAGGAGCCGTCATCTGATAAATACTTCATATTTCTGCACAACTCTCAATAGAAAGTCATCTGCATTTTTGGGTATTCGGTTTTGGTCTTACTTTCTATACATTCTGCCGAGAAATACAAACAAAACTTGCTAAATTAACCTAATTGTACGATGTTCCGTCATTCAAATGTTTTGAAGTTTCTTTTTTTAAAAGTACTAATAAAATCTTTTTTTTTCCAGAAAAGTGTGTTTATTTTTTTTTAAATTTTGTACAGAACAGATAATATGAAAAAAAAAAACCCATCCACAACAGTTAAAATACAGAAATGCAGAAGTTAAATACAGACACCGTAAAAACGGTCACACTCCACCTGTAGCATTTTGCTAACAATATGAAATCTAAATTTATATTTAAATGTTTAACTACTAAGATTTTACAATTTTTAGATCTACACTTTAAATAAGTAAAACTGACTGATTATAAAGTTAACACCAAAGGATGTAATTTTTCACAAACTAGAACACGTCAAGTTAATTTTAAAAGTTTTCAAAAGGTTTAATGTTTTGTACATAAACTTGGTCAATGAAACCTTTAACACTTTTGAGATAACTCTTATTTCACTGATGTTTTTAACACTTTTTCTAATAAGTGTGATTAAAGCATTTAAATACATGGAGTCTTTCTCTTAATACTGTTAGAACATTTTAAATCAAACTAGAGATAAAAAAAAAAAAAAAACTTGTCTGATTATAGAATGGCAAGGTTACAAAAGAAATACAAAGGATTTGATTGGAACATTCCAGAAAGCAATTTAGGGTATGTTAATTTTAAATGACTGCCTTTGTGATTCAATTATTACTGGGGAATACATAAAACTGAGGTTCTATTATATTCCAATAAATAAGTAAAATGAAGAATTCACTGAAATCTTCTGCATAAATAGTGTCTTTAAATACAACTGTGTTGGTACAAGATTGCTGTTAATCTGGAGAGGACACTAATCAAAGGAAATTAAGATGTTGGAAATTGTAAATTACATTTCATGTAATTCTGGAGCAAAAAGGTCAACGATGTCAGAAAAATCAGTTATCTCCTGAGCTTCAAACTGCTTATCTCATTTGTTGTGATCACTCTTTTTTTTGTTTTTTTTTTAATAAAACGTTATATAGTCATTTTAAGATAAGTAATACTACAGGAATGTTTGATTCTATAACCTTATTCAAAATCTCACATTTGTACTTAGATAATTCATAAGCAGAAGGAGTAACCTAGGAAAGGAGAGGAGACACCTTCGGCACATGCGGCCTCCTCATCCACCTCGTGTTCCTGAGTCTTGACGGCTTTCGGCAGCGTGCTTTGGAGGGCGCACCACAGGGCTGTTCGGAGCCTCTTGGTTGTAGCAGCCAGTTCCTTCAGTGCCATGACCATCAACGGGTTATCTATAAAACAAGCCAGGTGGAATCATGACCATCTTTAAAAGAAGAGGTAAAAGTATATGGAAGTATGATTACCTCTGTCCTCTGTGAAATTAATTCCCTGCTGCTGCTGTTTTGTCATGTTTCCACTGTCCTCTTTGCGTCTTGACTGGGTGATACAAATGGCCATGTGATGTGTTTTCAGCGCTGCATGGATGTTAATATGCAGGGGAACTCCACAGAGACACTCCATTCTATCAAAAAGGCTTGCCACCTGGAACAAATTAATATTACCATTTTTTTCACTCGTCTTTGAGTCTAAACAAGGAAAAGATAAATAATAAAAACAGTAACAATTTATTAAGTGTGTTCTGATGAAGGAGCAGCAGGAAAGGTTGTACCTTTACAAACAATATTTAAAGCTATAACTTTTTTCTAATTACAGTTACATTTAAGAACAAAAATGTTAAATTGAACCAGAGTAATTTGCATGTCATAGCGGTTATAGCTGGAATTTGCAGTTTGTGGTATTTTTCCTGATGTTTCAAGGTGCCTAAATGAAACAAACAGCAGCGTATAAGGACCTTTGTAAATGGAAAAAAAAAAGTATGAAAATTTCCACCAAAAGAAAAATCACAGAAATTTTATAGAAAAAATTTGGAAATTTCTAAGTGTGAAAAGTCAAACATTTTCTAGAAAAAAAACTGAATTTTCCAACTTTTTTTTAGTAAATTTCTGAGATTAATTTTATGTAAGAGTTTATATTTTCTAACAGATTTTTGACTTTTCAAACTCAAAAATAAAAAATAAAAAAATGTTTTAGAAGATTTCTGAGATTAATCTAAAAATGTCTGTTTTTGTGGCAGAAATTTACTCTCTTTCTTTTTTCCTATCTACTATGGCCCTAATACACCACTGTCCCTACACATGGCTCTGCTGCAGAAAAAGATAAGATCATTTTATTAGTCTCCCATAGAAGAAATTTATCTTGGAAGTATGGGCAAAACTGCAATAAAATAATACCATCCAAAAGGACAGTAACCATGAATAAATACATAAAAACAGAAAAGTACATAAAAGCAAAGTGTCAGATCGGCAGTACATCCCAATAACCATTTCCATTCACATACAATACATCCTCTACATACTACTCTTGGTTACCTTTGCTTGCTCCTTCATCTGATTAATAATAAGGTAGTCAACTCTTGTTGATTTCGGTGGAGTTTTAGGGGGATTGGTGTTGGTCATCACTGCAGCTCTTTTCCCAGGAAAAGCTTTTTTAAGAATGACCTCTGCCTAAAATAGACGGCATTAGACAATGATAACCACAAAAATCAAAAAAATATAATAATCCTCATGTTGGAATGAAAAACTATACCTTTTTTCTCTCCTTCTCCAAACTCCTGAACTGCTCGTAACATTCATCCAGGTAAAAGTGAATCTGGAAAGCGGGTCCTTCTTGATTCATCATCAGTGAAGCCGTCAGCGCTGAGGCCATGCCATGATAGGTGCTCTCCCCTCTGTGGTTCTTCATGTCGCTGATGAAGGAGCTGAATGCTGCAGCATCATTAGTGGACCTCATGCCGTTCATGTCCATGTGAGGCCCGCGGTTTTCACAGGGCAGGATAGATCTGGAGTTGAGGTTTGAATTCATGGCCATGCTGGAGTATCTCCTGAAGTCATTCAGAGAATATGGAAGAGGCGTGAACTGCTGCATGTTCCCTGCACTGATCATGATGTTCTCTCCATCACGTCTCTGGGACTGCATGTTTCCCTGGAAATCAAAGTACGGATTTTGTGAGAAGCGCTGTTTGTCTCCCTCTGCCATGTGTGTATTGGTTTGTTGCCTTCTAGAGAAGCCTTCTCCTGTAAATCCAGGCATTTGCATCATCTTGTTTTCTTTCTCCATTTGCGGTTTGATCTTTTTCTGGTTCTGTCTTGTATAATATTTTGAATACTGGTTCATGCTTTGATGATTGTGGTTGTCTACGTGCATTATCATCTTGTGCTGGTTTGGGAAGGTCAGATGCGCTGGGAACGGCTTTGGTTTCTGAAAGTACTCCATGCGGTCGGAACTGAACTCGGGAAGATCTTGGAAGTCGTCGAGTTTAAAGTTTTGTTTCCTCACATCTCCCATTCTTCCATTCTGCATCTGCTCCAAGTGGCCAAAAAGCTCCTTCTGCGTCTGGGGGAAATTCTGTGTCGACACTGTAGGGTCGTTGGGCTTCCTACACTGTTGAGCCAGTCCTCCTCCTCTGACCATGTCCACCGCTGGTTTGTGCACGCCTGGAAAGTCTCCACAACAGCCACTACCATGATCTGACGGCATGAATGACCGAAAGCTGCTGACCAATTGATTCATGTCTTCTGGCACGCAGCGGTCATTTAGGAACGGATTTACGGTCTTTGGATTGTAGTGGTCTTCGCATAAATCGTCAAGGCACGAGGCATTTGCATCTTTCTGAGGTCTGAAGATGTCGCTCAGTACTGGGACGTTTTTGGAAGACGCATCGTTCCCTCTGCTGTTATAAGGCGGCATGCTGATGTGTTTATACTGTTGAGACAGGTCAGCGGTTACTTTGTTGGACAACGGTAGTCCTGGTGGCAGCTTCTGAGGACGGATGGAATAACTGCCTCCATTTAGTGAATTAAAAGACCACTGCTGGTTCCCAGCTAGTCCACTGGACAGCTGACTCATCTCGTTAACTTCTTTATCTACTGACTGCTGTGCTTTACTGAAGGCCTCATGGGGCAGATGGTTTGGAATAAAAGAAGGGTTGTTGAATGTTTTAGGTTCTGGCTGAAAATATTGTAGTAACTCTTCTTTCAGTGTCTTTGGAGACCAGATAGGGTTGCATGTAGGTAGGCTTAAAAAAAAAAAGAGATAATAGGTTTTATTGTCAGAGTTTATGGAACATATGTCAGATTTATTTGATGTAATAATCCACACAGCAATTCATATTAACTTAATATGTAACAATAAAACCATGAAATACCTTTCACTGTAGAAGTTATCTTGTGAATCTGCTTCGTCCAAAATATTTGAAACAAGACCCTGAAGGTCTGCCTCAGCATCACAGTTGGTATCTGTCTGTTTCCTTCAAAGAAAAACGAAATCTGACATTGAAACTATGTTCTACGACTAAGTATTAGGGTCATTGAATATAAAAGAAAAAAAAAAAAAAAAAAAAAAAAAACTATTCATGAAACAGTACATTTCTGCTAAAACAACCCCCTCTTATTTACAAAAACCATACCATGTCTGACTTTATATTCTCAGAAAACTTCTGATCATGGAAATTTTTAATTTTTCTCTAGCAATTTTTTTTCCAACAATAGGGAACATTCAAATTATTTCTTAGAAATATATAAAATTAATCTAAAAATGTCCAGTTTTTTTGGTGGCAAATTAATTACTCCATGGACAATTTTGTTTTCTTTAAATCACTTTAATGCTCTGTCCTAGGTATTCTGTGCTCATTAAACATCTTTTTATTTAAAACAGAAGAACTTCTATAGAACAAAATTAAAAAGTCTTACCTATCTTGAGAAATAAATTACACATCCATAACACTACAATTTGTCCTATAATAACAGCAATACCTGTTCTTAATGGCAGTCTGGGCATATCTGAGTTCATACTGATCATCTTGAGACTCCTGAGACCAGGAAACATCCGAAAGCTCACAACGTGATGGAACTGGGTTGGGAATGAAGGGGACTGATATGCAACCACTTTTACCACCTATATTAACACCTGTCTAAAAGAGAAAGAAAAATTACATTCAACAATGTGCTACTTTCTTCCTCCCACATCAAGAGGTTTTTACAAATGAGGTTCTGAACTCTTTACACCTGGTAAAAGTGATAAATTATTCAGTTGGACTCTCCATGTAACAGCCTGGATCATAAAGAGCTGCCATGCAAACAACAGGATTTCTTGTTTCCTTTTCAATTTTTATAAAAAATATTCCTCTATATGTCACTGCTCAAATCTTTTGTGTTAAATTTGTCAGCAACAAATCTGAAGACACCCAAAAGAGTAGCAAGAAATAAAGCTTTTTAGATCTTAAAAATACTCACAATCAGCTTATTTGGATGATGTCAGGACTGTGAGGATGTTACTTTTCTAACAAGGTCAAGCTGATATGACATCTTTTACGTACAGGTAAGGTAATTATTACCAATAATAATAATAATAAAAATCAGACTACAGATTCAAAAAGTTTGCCATATGCTATATAGATTTGTTTTACAAAACAATATATGCCAAGTAATGTAAAATCTTCAGAAAATTAGAATATAAAACATCAGTATTAAAAAAAAAGGTTTTCAGGCATTTTGAGTTCTGCATACATATACTGCATTGACAACTGTAATTGAATATACTGTAAACCTTTGCTTACCTTCAACCCAATGGAGAAATGAATAGCTTATTGTCAAGAAAAAATAAGACACCAGGCCCAGGAATACAGATGAGGAAAAGGTTGCACTTAAAGCAACCTGTACTTTCTTTAACCCTTCATAGAAGGCCACAGAGCGATTGCTTTTATATTATGCCACACCAAAGTAGTAAGTTATGCAAAAGAACCAAATCAATAATAAAATAACTTTTTATGCCTTTTGATAACTGGAATTTAGGCTTTTCATTTGCTGTAAACCATAGCCATCAAAATGAACAAACACAAACCCTATAAACGTATCACTTTTTTTAATTGAATTATTTAAAATAATTTAACTTTTTAATAATTTTGAAATTTACTGAAGTGTATTTCTGGAAAAAAAAAAAAAAAAAAACACTGTTCCAACATTTTCAGATAAATAAAATATATTTTGCTGCTATATGTAGATTTTCTGAAGGTTGATGAAACCCCAAAAACATAAATTAGTAATTTTAACATGCCAAGAAAATATATTTTAAAACGGCAATTCAGTTGCTCGTTATATAACTATGATTGGCAGGAAAAAAATCTCATCCAAGGATTTCCATAAGTACTTTGTAATAATAACATACATGCACATTGCTTTTAAGTTGTTTTAAACAAGAAATTAAACCCCATTTTCCAAGATATTAGATGCAAGAACCATATAGGGGGGGGGGGAATCTGAATTCCAACTTACCTGACGCTGACATGGCTGAAACAGTGAATTTCCCAAAGTGGTCTGATGCCCGTCAAACGCCATTCTAAACTCTGGCCGATTCTTCAGTTCATTACTGGGCTAGCCAAAAAAAGAAGTATTTCATTGTTAATGCCATTTAACCCCCGTTACAGTAAATACAATTATCTAGGTAAGACATTTTTAGTTTAACTGCAGTCGAAGAATAGCACACCAGATAGCCAATTTGCCAAATTTAACAAGCCGTTAGAAGTGGACCTGACGCTGCTTAAGCTAGCTTTCTTAGCACGTACCCTCACGTTTCTAAACTGACATACGTCAATTTATCTAGTGGGTATAACCGTCGAACACCAAAAGAAAAAACTCTGAATGAAATTTTATGGTGGAAAAACACTTTTAAGAGTTTTACCATTTCCTCCAGAAGTCGGCCGAATAACTCTCGGGACCTCTCGAAGCCCCCCCCCAACCTGGCTTCTTCTTGTCCGGGGTTCGATACTGTGCGTTGACGACTTGAACGCGCATTGGCTGAAAGAACAGACGATCACTATTTAGTCCAATTATCAAAAAGCAGCAGATCTGTCAGCATAGCAACATCTGGTATCAACTCCTCCCCTTTGATTTAGAAGAGACGCAGGTGGTCCAGAAATGTCTAGCTCCGGGGTGTGCAATCTTACAGCCTAAAGAGCATTCTGGCCAGCCAGATAAAATTTGTTTTAAGCCGCAAATGTCACAAGACTTGAAAAAAGACAACATTTTGGATAAATGTGTACTTTCGGAAATTTGTCGTAATTTTTTAAGAGCCAATATTTAATCTTTATTTATATGTTCTAAAATAAAGATAAACATAAAATTTAGCAAACAAAAGATGGATTTTTTTTCTGTGGTATGGAAAATGATGGGTAAAATTATGGGCTAAAGGAGTAAACGTGGCTGAATACAAATTAATGGCACACTTTTATATTTTAAATTAACTGTTGAAATTTGTGTATCACTTTCCTCAACTTTATAGTTATGCATTGTGCTGCTCTGTCATGCAAAACCCCATTAAAATATATAGAATTTTGTGGTTGTAATGAAACAACATGAAAAAAAGGCACTGCTCTAGTTCTTTGAGTTTTCTCTGGTTTTATTTTAGTTTACATGTTTTTCTGGATGACTAATGCTCATTAGTGGTTTCCAGTAGACAATCAGAATATTGTGTGGGCTTTTTTTTTTTTTTGCATCTTGTGGTTTCCTTATGGTCTCTGCATGTTTACATCTGTGAAACTGTTGGTTGAAATACCTTGGGAACTGGAGGCCAGACAGTCACAGTCAGTGTGTAAAACCAATGAAGCAAAAACCAAGCAGAAACCTTTATGCAGCAGGTCAACAGTCAAACTGACATTATTGCTGTGGGAGCTCCATAAAGGAGAGTGTGTTGGGAGTCATGGGCCTTAAACTGTTCAAGCATTCAGTGCAACTCCACCTGTGTTTGGGGAAGGGAATAAAATATACTTCTGAGAAGCTCATCTTGCTGAAATGAATGCATTTGTAAACAATTCTCTCATTAGCAAAAATTCTCTGTAAGAATTTTACAAGATCAAATAAATCACCATTGTAGAAAACATTTATCTCAGTGTTTTGCTGTTAGATTAATTAATTAATTAATTAAATAGCTTGTGAGGGATTTTTATTTAGAAGTTTTCAGCCGCTGCTTTTCTCGTAATGGAGCAAATGACCACAATTGAGTTCATAACTACTAACCGGCCTGCTGCCATGTGCAAAATTAACCTCTAGGTGGAGCCAACTTTCTCCCTCTTGTTGGTGATGCAACTGCTTCTACCAGCTTTACAAAGTGTAGAAGATCATGCCATTTCTCATTTCAGACTTCAGGGCTTATAAAGACCCCGTGCATAATTTCTCTAGTGCTCCAGCTCTTTTCCAGTTATCTTAATAAACTTCTTTCCTGCCCTTCTTAAAATTTGAATACAAACAAGTGTTGCTAGTGCCACAAAATGTCTCACTAGTAAATTCATTCATGTTAATTTATTATGGGCTTCTATTTAAAAAAAAAAACACATAATAGAAAATGACAGCCTTTCCTGGTACAGCTGATGAGATGCAATGGAGTTCCGATAATATTTTAGTTTGTTTTCACAATGCTGTAATGAAGTTCTAATGTAAGCAATAAGAAGTGGAGCTGTACATGCATCGATTTCCATCCCTAATAGTGTCTTGTCATGGTGCAGTTAACTATAGAAGTTGTCACTTTTGCTGTTCCTGCCAAATGATGAAAATCAGTCAGATTTTGCAAACTGATACATCAGTAAGGGTTTGTTTGGTATTTTGTATTTGGCCCTGAACCTCATCCATTAGCCAGATATGTAAATAACAACTCATTTTGTTCCCTGAACAATCTGATTGACCTGAAGGACAGGAGAGTCCTTCACCTTTAAATTAACTTTGCAAAGGAATGGAAAACTTTAACTCTGTGTACGTGGGGGGTTGAATTTGTTATGGCTCAGGTTTAGGAATAATTTTAGTGTCAGTTTCCCTTTTGACTTTGCTTTTATTTTACAATAAACTACGTTTATTATAAAATACATACAGACCAAACATTTGGAGCAGTAGTAACTAGAAAAGGTTACTTTGAACAAAATAAAGTCTGTGTAAAATTGTAAACAAAATATTTTAGTTAAAATTTACTCTAAAAAGAGACTACTCAACACTAATTTTGTATAAAAAATAACTGTCTTTCTTTTTTTTCCTGATTTTATTGTTATGTGTTGGTGCCTTATTGTGTGTTTTTTTCTTTAATTTTACTAGTTTCTGGTTCGTTTGTGTTTCAACACTTTTGCTTAAAACTTTAGACTTCAGTCTGGAGATTTTATCTGTCCACTTACCTAATTGTGACTATTTCTGAATCTGTCGCCCACTCAGATAATAGATGTTTCCACCATCTACAACCTTAAGCTTTAGCAAACAAATAATAGAAAATTTTTCAAGAATAGAAACTTCCTTGAGGGATGCCTGCAGACAAGCTACATGCTGGTATAATAATATTAAAAAAAAAAAAAACCTAGGAGATTCATGTTCCACAATCCTTTTATGTGCAACAATCAGCTTTAATTACATTACTCTTTTTTTGATTCATGTCAAAAACTCTTACGGTTATTGAGTGTTTCATGCAGCTTTCTTTTAACAACTAACTTCATCTGAATGTTCTCTGTTCTTCTCAGCAATCTGTCATGGCTGATTAAAAGCTTTGTGCCTTGTCTTATTAGTAGAGGTGTCCATCATGTAGTGTAGTAGTGGACAACAGTGATGACTTATTTTTGTGTTACTTTTATTAAATTTTGCAAGAAATGTCAGCATCTTCTTGATAGAGATTGTAACAAGCTAAGTGCTATTCAGAAGATGAGTCTAGTTTTGATGAGGCTAACAACCTTTCTTTTTGACAAGAAGACATTTTTATCTCTATAGAACAATGCTGTCTACCTTGCATCTATAACTTGTGCTACACCAACCTGCATTCACTAAACATCAATCTCTGTGAGTTCAGCTATTTTTTTGCAAATGTTTGATTTAGGAATTCCGCTCAGACAGAAATTAACACAAGCCCCTCGCAGTGCTATTCTTTGTGATCGGTGATGTGGAATTTGGAAAGCGGGGATGGGAGTGAGGTGGAAACTATTGTTATGCTCCTCTCAGTGGGCTTAGGCTTGTCACTTTTTTAATACACAACTCATTTCAGTGCTGGTATTTAAGGTTTCTGAGCAGTTAAGTGCAGATTGTTTGATTATTACTTTTCTCTTGATTTTAACTTAACTGATTCAGATTGTGTGGTTGGTGTGCTGCCTACCTCTACAGCACACAGTCTAAAAACAACAGACCCCTCAAGAAAAAGAGAGAGAGAGGGAGAGAGTTACCCTAGCAGCGGATGGGTCGGTTGCCTTAGAAAGGGCCACGTTGTGTGTGTAAGGATAATACTGTCAGAGGAGGGATTTAAAATGCTCCTGTTCGCAATCAAAGCTTTACGGTAGTCACACTTGGGATGAATGTGCTGATGTCAGGCATTACAAAGTTCAGCTGAAGCATCGATAAGTTACAAGTCAAATAGAAATCAACAGACAGCAGTGCATTCAACAAACGGTGCACAATATGACCTTTGCCTGGGTGGTGGAGATAAGCCCTTCCTTTCTTTTTCTGCCTTTCCCTGTTTATCCAGAGTGCGTGTCTGTTGTCCATGATGATAAAGACCACGGGTTTGTAGTAGATGCGGGTTCTGGTTACAGGGAGAGATTCTACGAAGATAAGCAGCTGCCTGTCACACCTGAAAGGGTCTAGGTAAGACAAGATTTGTCACGTAGGTGGAGTCAGTGCAGTTCAAGGGAGGGTGAGAGAAGAGGGTTTTGCAGAAAAGTGTGAGGGCAGAAGGCAAAGTCGTTGCTGATTCAACAGGGAGGAGTGCAAACAAAAATGGCTTGTTGATTTTTTTTTTTATATACCGGTACAATATATACAGAAGAGAGTTCAAGCTGTGGAGGCTCACACCACAAACCCAGAAAGGAAGTGTGATAACCAGTCAGAGAAATGACTTTGTAACTTCTTTTTTTGTTCTGTTTAGACATCGCAGGGCTCTCTAAAACAGACATGAACGGAGACAGGAGCAAACAGCGTTATGTGTCAACCTTCAAGCTGCAGCTCCAGCCATCACGTCCCCCATGTGCACAAAAAAATGGGACAAGAACAACAGACATCAGGATTTCTGGAAAATGTTCAGAACCAGGTAAGAGCTGAAGATGGGATTAAAAAACCAGAAAATGTTTTATTTCAGTACTTTCATTTGTTGCACTTTCCTTGGTAATAATATCAATAGCTCAAGACTGAACAAGGCAATGCATCTCATAAGTTGGCACACTGAATTCAAACACATTGCAGCAGGGCTTGTTTTTAAAGTACACATTGCACTCATCACAGTTTTTCCAAATAGGTTATCTCAATATGTCTTCATTGTACTTCATCAAACATCTTTAGCTTTCCTTTTAGTCCAAAATGTCAAATTGTGTATGCTAACAAACTTTTTTTATTGTGCTTCTTCCTCCTTTCTTGTTAGAGATATGCATATTTGCCAACATTTAAATGTGCCACATTTTATTATTCCTTTTTAGCTCATCATGCATGCGCTTGTTATTCAAAGTGTTGCACGAAGTGTTTGGACATCAATTATCGTCTGGGATGCATGACTGCACACATTCGTTTGTCAGCCGCTTTTCTGCTGTGTTTGGCATGTTGCACTTTCAGCAGCCAAGAAAAGGAAACCATTAGACAGCTATCTGAAGGTTTTTAGTAAGAATAGAAGATGGTTGTGAGATTTAAAGGCTGCTCTCACATATAATATCATTTGAAGAAAGAGTAATAAAGATTGACCTTTCTCATGACAGTTTCCAAAACTGTCCTAATACAGAAAGTTTCGCACTCAATTAAAAGCTTTAAACACTAACTGAAGGTTACAGGTAAAATTCTTACTTAGGTAAACCATAACTTGCATGCAACAGATTTTTTTTAAGCTTTGTTGCTTTACATGCACCTGTAGAAGTATCATGCAAGCAATGACACTTTCTGTCAGGCTGCATCTCCAGCATAGCACTTATTTTCTTTAACAAGGCCATGCCAGAATGAGGAAGGGAAATTCTTGAGAAAGCAGCAGCCAACCCCCGCATGGCCATCATCCAAATCTAACAAAATAACTCAAGTTCTATCAAAGAGAACAAGGTCTTTACCTTCAGGGCATTATTACCCAAAATTTGTGCACACTCCCAAACCAAATAAACCCAGCATGCTTTCATTAAATTAAGCCATTAATATTTAGCTTTTCTGTGCCATGGCCACCTCCTTTAACATGAGAAGAAATAAAAAAATAAAGAAGTGCAACCAGTTTTTGTTACTGAGAGAAAAATAACTTGCATACTTCCTTGTGTACTATCTTAATTTCTGTTGTGAAACATGTTACGTGTTAAGAAACAGACGCAGAGCAAATTGCCTATTTGATGCAGTGGTTTGAAATGTTGTTACTAGCAAGAGAGCTATTTTCATCATGTTCCCCAAAAAATATCAGGTGAAAAAAGTTCTTTGTCTATGACTAAGGTACTGTATTACTTTATTAGGTCTATCTGTTCAATTGCTTGTCAACAAATAGTTTTATAGGGTAACAACTTTATCCAGTTAAGCAACAATGTGATAAGACTTGCTGAAGTTCAAGCCAAACCTCAGGATCGAAAATAAATTTATGTAACATACACCATGGTTTAAGGAGCCAGATAGACTGGTCAGAGTATTTCAGAAACTGCTGATCTGCAGCTTTAGCACCCCACCTTTTGGGGTTGTGCACAGAAAAGATCCAGCGAGAGGGAGTAGTGTGAATTAAATTGCCTTGTTGACGTCAAAGGTCAGAGGAGAATGGGAATACTGGTTTGAGAAGCAATAGTGGCAGCTCAGGTAACCACTCATTACAACCTAGGTTTGGAGAATATAATCTTTGAATGTCCAACATGTCAAAACTTGAAGCAGATAGGCAACAGCAGCAGAACACACCAGGTGTCATCCTGTCAGCTCAGAAAACTGAGGCTACCATTACAGTAGCCTCGGTTACATAGTTGGATCATTACAAATTGGAAAAGCACATTGTGATGGAAGGGTCAGAATTTGCTGTAAATATCTTAAACCCTGGTGGTGATAGTTTCTTCTTACACTCTTGGCCCCTGTTGAGCACTGGTACAGCTACTTAAAGGATGACACGTCACCATGTCACGAAGGTCAACTGAACTCAAACTGGTTTCTTGAATGTAAAAAAAAAAGAGTTCCTTGAACTCCACTGGCCTTCAAAGTCATCAGATTTCAACCTTTTGGATCTGGTGGGATGGGAAACTTACATAGAGGATGTCTATTCAACAATCTGCAGGAACTGTGTGATGCTCTAATGTCAATATGGACAAAAAAAGTTTTACATATTGTCTCCCATTGTAGATTCACCAGAAAATCTGGACCCACCTGTATTTATAAAGCCACTCGAAGACTGCTGTGTGGATGAAGGAACTGACTTAGTGCTAAGAGGAGTTCTTACAGGAAGTCAGCCCATCAAAGTTGCATGGCTGCACAACGGTAAGCAAAGAACAAGGTACATTGTTGTATCCTTGCTCAGTGACAGATATTGTCACACAATACACACTTGTAATCTAAAACAGAAAAAAAACTCTGGAATCTACAATCCAAACAAATTAACCTCTTACTTACAGGAGTAGATAAAATATGACTGCTGTTTTGCATTGGAATTAAAGCTGACGGTAGACCTGAAAGTTATTCAATACATATTTAACTTTCAGATATGATGATTTTTATAAAATGGTTTAATCTAAGATGGGAGTTTAAGATTGGAATGAGGTCAAAATTGGAAATTTCAACATTTCCAACCATTATAGAAAGCAGAATTCACATTAGAATCTGGGCAACAAAAGGACAAAGTTCTTTTTGAGTCCAAAACAAGCTGTTATTATTGTTGCTCAAGGAACTTGCTGGACTTATATGATGTGATGACCCTACACTTGTCTCTTTGGTTTAAAGATATATCTCTAGAATCATGAGCGCTACTGAGAATAAAGCCCAAGACTTTCTGAGTGTGAGGTAATGGTGCAAACAACCCTACCCCCACACTGCCATTTGAACAGCTATCTAAACCGCTAGCAAAGCAGTAGGTCAGCTAACTCCTAAGAAAGTTTTAAGTTGGATGTTGTTTGGGAAAAAGTTATTTTCAACACAAGAGATTTGGCTCCTTTTCAATATTTCTTCTCAAACACACCTTATCTCTATCTGTAACACTGATTGTACCCTATCCAATGCCACTTTAGTTAAATCAAGCTATCCCTGTGCTAGTGAAGAAATATGCTTCTATTGTTTTTATTTTAATTGGCAGGTGAAAGTGTACATTTTGGAAACTCCTCCTCGAATGGCCATGATGTAAGTTTTGTGGTGAGGGAGTGCTTGCCAGAAGATGCTGGGGCTTACACATGCTTGGCTGAAAATGGCGCAGGGAGAACATCCTGCAGTGCAGCTGTGTTTGTTAGAGGTAAGAGAGATCAACATATTTTCATGGTAGTTGAAAAAAAAGTTAGTAATTCATGAACAAGAAAGTTAATTTGTAACACAGTTAATGTCAATAATATTTTCTGAGCAAAGAAGGTGCTCATTTTGTACTTTCTGTTACAATACACCAAGCTTCCCTCTCCAGGAATCCACAAATCTCCAACAAAAACGCTACTTGGCCAAGTAGCATTGAGACAAGGTCAAATGGCCCCAGAAACTTCTTGAAACTTCTCTACGTAACCATCAATTCTTTTTGATAAATAAAGCATGTATATTTTTTCTTTAACATCACATTTATGAATTTCTTTGTTTTGGTCTACTACACAAAATCCTAATGAAAGGCAATGAAGTTTGTGTTTGTAAATGGATGAAAAAATGTGACTAAGTGTAAATACTTTTGCAAGACATTGTAAGAGTTTGCCAGAGTTTCATTGGTGATGTTACCTCTTTTCTTTTCCTCTTAATTCCAACCAATACAGACTTCGAAAGTATGTACGATATCATAAAGATTCCCACTTCTGCATTCAAAAGCACTGTAGAAAATGGACAGTCTTCACAAACCTCTAAAGCTGAGTTGCACAAGTGTAATGGATCTATTTGTACATCGCCTGCAAAGCTTGTTCAACAGAGCCCAGTCTCTTCACCGAAAGGTAAAGGCATTCATCACACTTTTCAATAGCATCTTAATTTGTGTCAATTTCCATTATTTATTTGGAAGGAAGCCATGTACATATTACTTTTTCCTGCATTTAAAACCCAGAAAAATATCTTAACCTCAGGATGTTCCTGTTTAGTGTCTGAAAGGAAACACACTTCCAGTCCTTGCGTGATTGGCTGTCAGGCAACATTTTTACCAATTGTAAAAGCCTTCCTCAACAATGTAGCTCCCTGATACACCCACTGGAAGTTTTCATTCCCAGTTAAACACCATGTAGGGAAGTGGACATTGAACTTCAAGTTCACTGAAACTTCCTGAGTCTGTAAGCTGATAGCCATAGTAGTCAAAGTTGAACCACACCTTCATTTTCAGCAGCTTAAACCTGCCTGCTCTTCATCTCTCTGTACAGAAGTCATCCCAAAGAAGAGAACCAACTCGACAGGTGAGAATTACTTTTTTTTTTTTTGTCCAACCAAGTAGCTTAGATATACATCAAAACAAAACATTCCCATGTGTTATTTAATACATAATTTCTCTTTTTTTTTTTTTTTTTTTAATCACTGCTTTTTTTTGTTGAATAAATGTAATTTGTAATTGTGAGGAGTTTGGTGTTTGCGCTGTTATGGTTTGAATTGGGGCTGCAAAAAAATCCCAACAAACATGAATTGCTTTTAAGTTATTGTGCTTTATTATGTTGAAAAACGTTGCCTTAGGGTGTTGGCTGCCTGAACAAAAGCTTGAGAAACGCACATGATAATGTCAGGCCATCTGTTGTAGAGTAAACATACTGTGTCTTTGTTCTTGTTTTTTTTTTATAATAAATTAGATATGAAGGGTGGACAGAAATTAGACAGAGTGAGTTAAATGTTACCACTAAAGCCTTTTAAAACATATTTATCTTTCTAAGTTCATTTAAATTTACCATCCACAATATTTACATACTGACAGTATGTGAGAAGAAGATAAGCTAAGCTCATATATGGGCTTGTGTTCAAAGAGTGAGCTGTTTCACCTGTATTAAACATGAGCTAGGTTAGAGAGTATATCATCAGTGTTTTGCTCTTTGTTTCTACATAAGACACTTGATATTCCTGTATACCACAGTAATGGTATCAAGAAACCAAAAAAATCCCCCATCATACAGGACAGAACAAGGCCTAAAACCCTCTGCAAGACATTTTTTAGTCTTTATCTCTAACTTACACTCCATGTTTTATTGTTTCCTTCCAGTGTGATAAAATGAAACTCTGACCTCAAAGACAAAACACTCTTGTTGTTTTGTCTTTATAGGCCCAGTATTGAGCTTTCAAAATCCACCCCAGCATTTTGAGGTGAAGGTGGGACAAACTGCCAGTCTGACGTGTTTCTTTACCGGAAGCTCCCCTGTGCTATCCTGCTGGATCAGGAACAAAGAACAGGTAAAAACAAAGCAAATGCCCAGCTGTTGATTTCTCCACAGTATTTATCTAACACCATGGTTTTTCTTTTATGTGTGTGTGTGTGTGCAGATAGTTGACGGTCCAGAATTGTGGACAGAACACACAGAACAGAGCAGTACGCTGGTCATAGCGGAGGCTACACCGCAGCACACAGGACGCTACACTGTGGTAGTGAAAGATCGCAAAAGCTCAGCCCAACACACACTTACCCTTTCTGTCATAGGTAAGACAATAACACACATTACACTAAGTGGGCACTTTATTAAGTGGACCTTGATAATACCAGGTTGGACCCATTTTTACCTTCAGAACTGCCTCAAATCTTTATGGTATAGATTCAAGAATTTGACAAACATTTCTCAAATATTTTGATCACATCACACATCTGCAAAGCATTCGAAGAGTTAAAGATTCTGTTCATTTAAAACCCAATAAATCAATAACAATTAAGAAGGCTGATGCACTACACTCAATAATGTCTACCAAGAAGTAAAGATACAACAGTGTAAATTGTCTTTGCATAGCAACATCACTGTGCGAGGCTGACATCCTGTGAGAACGTTCAGTTGCATGTTTTCAGTTCCTTCATTGACACAGCAGTCTTTATAAAGACGGGTTTATTCAGATTTTTAAGAGAATCTGCAATGGAAACAGGTGGAAAAAAGATTTTGATATGATCACACAATTTCAGTGACTTTGTTCACTGTACACATGAATGTGAATCAGCTGTACCACTACATCCCAAAGGAGCTCTGCTAGATGGAGGTCTGATGGACGTGGAGGTGATTTGACTACAGTAAGCTCATTGTTATGTTAAAGAAACTCTCAATGCTCAGTTGGCTATGTGAGTACTAAGGGACTCATAATGGGACAAGAAAATATCCACCACACCATTATACCACCAGCAGTCTGAACACTTTACTTCAAGGCATGATGGATCTAGGCTTTATTTACACTAAACTATGACTCATATGAATGTCTGAATGAAGACCCATAGGACCAGGGCTTGTTTTATTCAATCTATTATTGTCCAGTTTTGGAGAACAATTGTGATTTCTGAGCAGACAGTTGGTGTGGTATTCAGCTGCAGTAGCTTATTGGCTTCAAGGTTCAAAAATATGGTGCTTCTCTCAGTTTGAACCAGCTTGCCCTTCCCCATCATCTTTATACAGACAGGCCAGAGCCTCCTGCTTCAGGCCCGGTGGCTTCTCTCATATCTCCATCCAACCTTGTGCTGTCCTGGTCGGGACCCTGTTACGACGGCGGCAGTGCTGTCCTGGGCTATGTGTTGGAACTGAGAAACCAGGGACTTTCTGAGGCTGCGGAGTGGAAAAAACTCACTGCCAAGTGTGCCAGCACCTCATACCAAGTGTCATCCGGGCTGCAACCAGGACAGGAATACTGTTTCAGAGTGAGGGCTTATAACGCAGTGGGGGAGAGTGATCCCAGCCCAGTTTCAGCAGTGGTGAAGATGGAGGAACCAGGTTGGGTGTTATTTGTATCTGGTACCATATCTAAAAGTTGTAATTATAATAGGAAGTCTTTAATCAATATGTTGTGTTTGTATTTGTAGATTCTAAGAAAATGCAAGAAGAAGCCAATCAATACTCCTGTGTCACTATTGATTCTTCCCACAAAGTTACAGATCACTACAACTTGCATGAGAAATTGGGAACGTGAGTATTTGGAGCTCACACATTTTCTAGCATTTGTTTTTTGGAACTTGAGCCAAAACTCCCTTTTCTCGAGAACTTCAATTACTGTATTTTGGAAGAAAGAAATGGGATGTAAGAGTAGCAGCAGTTCTCTAGTATGGCTAGAGGGCAAATTCTGCCAGGAACTGTTATTACAACATGAGCTTGCAGAAACCTGTTCCTCCAATGACTCAGAGTTTGACGTACAGTGTCTTGATGTATATCTGTAAAAAAATTTACAAAATTTCACTCTGACAGTTGAAGAAAGAAAGAATAACTCATCTAAAATGCACATGTACTATCTGTGTTTGATTTTTCAACAGTTTCAATCATGTCTCTTCATTCTTCACTCTCAAGAAGCCAAATTTTCTTGTAATCCTTTCAAGTAACCTGATTTCTTCAGACTCTCTGAAGGCTGTCCAAAGTATCCAGTCCTTTTTAACCTGACCATGACACAAATGCAAATTATAGATAGAAATATTTTTATCCATAATACTTCAAAGATGAAATATGTCTAAAAGTCATGCTTTGACAAACAGGACTGAAAGAAATCCAATTACGATTTGACAGAGAATGATAATCATTTAGTTTATTCATCCACTTTATGCAAAGAGTTTGGCTATTGCTCTTATTAGTGGAAGAGCAATAGCCAAATGGTCCTAATGGTCTCTGTTTGCGTCTAGAAAGCCTCCTGTTCAACTCCTCTGGTATTGCAGTTCAGTTCAGTGGGGACGCAGTTTAGGCCTTATTTGAGTTTTTTAGACGCTAACCAGCAGCTCCAACCGTTAAAATACATTTTCTTTGACAAACTGGCAATGACAAATGGCCTTAACTTGTTATTGATTCTATATGAATAAAACTTTAGACCATCTGTTGAGATTTTTATTATAACCCTCAGAAGGTTCCATGACTATTGTAAAGACTCATGATTTCTAAACTGTAATGAACTTGCCAGCTTGTATCTGTTGACATGTTATTGTATGGTCACTTTCATGCCTGAAGATTTTAGGTAAAACTGACTTCTGTCCTCTTCAGGGGAAAATTTGGCTTGGTGTTCAAGCTCACCCACAAGGAAACGGGCCGTGTGTGTGCAGGAAAGTTCTACAAAGGACGGCGAGCCAAAGAGAGAGAGGCTGCTCGTAAAGAAATCGAGCTGATGAATCATCTCCACCACCCCAAGCTGGTTCAGTGTCTGGGAGCTTATGATCATAAACCAGAGATGGTCATGGTAATGGAGTTGTAAGTACCATCATGTGAAATTCTCATTACAACACTAAATTTAGGTTGTGTGCCAGATGTCAGAGTTGTATTTTTTTTTTCCTGTAGTATTGCAGGTGGGGAGCTCTTTGATCGCATTGTGGATGACAGCTTTGAGTACACAGAGCCTGGCAGCGTGCGCTACATACAGCAGATTCTGGATGGGATCGCCTTCATGCATCAGCAGAAAATTGTTCACCTGGATCTGAAACCTGAAAACATCGTCTGTGTTGACACCACTGGCACTTCCATAAAGATAATTGACTTTGGATTAGCTTGCAAACTTGGTACGAAAAATAAAATTATTTTCCTATTTATGCATCTCTCTTGTGTTGGATATGTGTTCTCAGTTTGTAATGCGCGTTTACACAGATGGGAACACAGATCTGAAGGTGATGCACGGCACTGCTGAGTTTATAGCACCAGAAGTTATCAACTATGAACCTGTGTGTTTGGCCACTGACATGTGGAGCATCGGCGTCATCTGCTACATCCTGTGAGTCCCCTTGTCGTCCCCGCGACATCAAAACAGCACTTTGACACAGTTATTCGTTTTATTGGCAAAATGCAAATCAAAAAGTTGGTGTCACTCTTCTGACAGCACAATAAACTCAAAGCATGTATTTGGCTCAAGGTGAAACAGTTAGCTTTCACTCCAGGAAGCACCCAAGAACTTTTGGATCAAAAATTCCCCCCAAAGATGTCCAAGTAATTATAAGTGATGTCATCAGGAAACGTTTTTACTTTCACTACTTTTACATGCAGTAAATCCTGTTTCAGCAAAAGAAAATTGCTAATAAGCACATGTGAATGCTTCAAGCCACAAACCACACTTATTGGACATTGGATTTTTGACTTAGTCATAAAGATTTTGATCAAATTAGAAGACTCCCCATTTTAACAGGTTTAAACTACAAACTTCAATCTATTTCGTTGCCGGTTTTATGGATCCAGTAGAACAATAACCCTGAACGATGAATGTTTTTTTATCAAAACATATTCATTAGAATGGCTCAGTCAAAGTCCATACGTAAATCCAAAAGAAAATGGCAAAGCTTCAAAGTTGAAATTAACAGGAACTCTTTTGCAAAGAAAATGGTCAACATTTTCAATTTCTGAAAATGCAAGGTTGGAAAAAACAATATTAAAGATTTGCAAATGTAATGTCAACAAAACATAGTTCTGGAAAGCACAGAGCTAAAAACATAAGCACCAAACACTTTACTGATTTTTTTTATTTTTTTATTTCTGAACGATTTTAATGAGATTTCCATCTCATTTCACAATTATGTATTGCACTGTATTGGCATAAAATCTCAATAAAATACATTAAAGTTAGTGTTTGTAGCATCAAAAAAGTGGAAACTTTCAAAAGGTGTTAATATATCTGCATGTCATGTGCACATAAAAGTGTATTTTTAAGGCTTTCTACAGTATACAATGCTGAGTCATACAGAAGAACATATTTAATCCGAAAGCTTTATAGAGTAAACCTCAGACTAGAATGCCACCTAGTGGTAAAAACTCACAAATACGCTTCTCAATCTTTCTGTTTTAGGCTAAGCGGTGAGTCTCCGTTCCAGGGAAACAGCGATGCGGAGACTCTGGCCTTGGTCACAGCAGCTCAGTGGGAGTTTGATGAAGAGAGCTTTGAAGATATAACTGAGGAGGCCCAGAATTTCATCAGCTCGCTCCTAGATAAGGATCCCAGGTCATTTCACAGATATATGGCCAAAACTCTCCCACAGACACCATTTTTCAGTGAGTCTTATGCAGTTCTCTTTGTATCTGTAGGCGGAGGATATCTTGTGAAGAGGGTCTTGCTCACCCCTGGATGAAGAAGTTTGATTCTGAAAACCTATCTTCCAAAAAATGTCTGTCGAAGGAGAAGATGAAGAGGTTTTTAGCCAGGCAGAAGTGGAAGGTAACACGCAATATTTGAGCAATCTGTCCTGTGGAGCTCACTTACTTTGTTGTCTCATTAAAATGTGTCTTACAGAAAGCCGGGAAGGCTATGCTAGCCCTAAAGAGAATGGCTTTGCTGTCTAAAAATGAAAGCTCTGCAACTCTCCCAAGCGCTGGTAAGGGTGAGATGCTTTTTGTCCTTTCCTCATCTTGACTGAGTCACTTTACTTTACTGTTGGAGTAATGTTATTTGTGTGACATATTTCTTTACTTTTGTCTCCTAGACCTTCCACTGAGTCCTGAAGCAGAAGATGCGCTGCAGTCTCTGGAGCGTAAGATGCAGGGACCACCCCAATTTACCAAGAAACTGGAGGACCAGAAAGTAGCTCGGGGTGCCTGTGCCCGGCTCTCGTGCCACCTAAGTGGTATACACATAGGCTAACACAGTCTTTTCACTCTGTCACCACTTAATTATCAACCCAGCCAGCATGCTGGGTGTTTTAGCCTCCTGACTCAAGGTACGGCTTTTTGACAAACCAACAAGGAAATAAGATCAATGTCTCAACAACCAGTTTCAAAGCTGAACCTTCTACCAACAGGACTGAGCTTGTAGCCTAAAAAGAATACTTAACAACAAAGAAAAGATTATGAATTTCCTTCTTTGTGAAAACTCATAGTGAGCAGTAACTGGAATCGACACAGAAGTGTTGCATTTAGGAAAATATGATTGGAAGAAAAATGCAACTGTTAAAGAAGTAAATAACTGTAAAAAACAGTCTTTGTTTATTGTTGGTGTCATTCTAATTGTGGATAATTGTGAAGTTTTTTAGATATTCTATGCACTTTAGAGGAAAGAATATTAATTATTCACTATTCATTGATACCAATATTAGAAGATGAGATCTGTAACAGTGACCTGAAACTTTTAAATGTGCATTTATTTATTTTATGTTGTGATAAAAGATGGAAACAAAACCCTTTGTTTCATTCTGTTGGTTCATTTATGTAATTTCTACTCAAGTCTTTCATACTGAAACAGTCTCCATATGATGCTCTAATACATTTGATGACAAGTCACACTGTATTCAGACCCAAAAGGCTAAAGGTTCACTTGCTTCTAAGGTGTAAAAACAGCACCAATACCAGATGTCTCACTCCTCTTGTTTTTTACTGCAGGATATCCTGATCCAGAGGTGGTGTGGCTGTGTGGAGATGAACCTGTAGAAGAATCATCCACAGTCCAAATAGAGTATGATGATGATGGACGCTGCACCCTGATTCTTTCAAAAGTTGAAGCAGAGAATGCAAATGTTTACACCTGCAGGGCAACGAATGACCACGGGGAGATATTGTGCACCGCAAAACTAACAGTTCTATAATAGAGTAAATATATGTATGCAAAGAGGAATTGTACAGGCATGAGGATTTTTGGTGTCTTGAATATATACAGTAATGTTTTGATGTGGAGAAGCCAAATGAGGAACATTCTGTCAGACTTGTTGCATCTGAAAGAGTATAAGACACATTATTGTACACAGTTTAGATACGATTCCTGAATATAGTTACAAAGCATGTTATGTAAGAGTTAATATTTCCTTATGTGGCTTAGATATGTCAATATGCCGATTTAAACGTGGTTTCTGCTGATAATGTGAACTATGGAGCAATATTGTCACATTAGCTTTTAGAGATAAAGTGGACTCGAACTAAAGTGTTGGAGTAATGTTAAGAGGATGCCATCATATTTCTGATTGACTTTAAGGTTTTGATAGAATATTTGAAAAAATAAAAATAAAAAATAAAACATGTCTAAATATATTATTAGAAGAAGTATAATCAACCATTATTTTGCATTTCAAGTAGGTGTAATTTAAGTTTTCACCCTATGTGTCACTTTTGCTGTTGCTTTTACAATGATATAGTTGTCAAGAACGTGTTAAAACTGATTGGTGGCATACCAAACAATGTAGAGATTCATGCAGATTTCTACAAAAATATTTTTGTAATGAATAAAGGGCAATGAAACATCTTTGATTTTTATCTTTGCATACATCACATCTTCACTTACCAACGATCAGTACTCCTTTTAGGGGGAAGTTGATGTGAATGCAACTTCTATGCTATTTGGTTAAAAATAGTTTAAAACAAATGGACAGATGAGTTTTGTAAGCTCTAGATGCTCAAATATTCTGCCAGACAATGACAGAGCTTCCAGTCACTAACAAATAAAGTGATTCAGAAAACTTTAAAGCAAGACTTTTTTTTGTCAGTGGAGGACAGCTCAAGTGTCACATTGCTTTAATATTATGCTTTATGCTTATATAAAGAAATTAGCAGAAGGAAGCTACGACATATTAGAATAAGAAAATAACAAAACACCTTCAGTGGCCTATTTTATGCTTTTGTGCCAAATCCTTATATTTTACATCGACTTCCATTCAAACAATTGGGTCTAATTTCCCCCAAAAAGGGACGTAGCCACTCCAGAAACTAAACTTTTTGAAAACAAGAATACAGTTAAAAACTAACATTGTATCCCAGTGCTACTGAAACATTTTTTAACAAGAAAAAAACACCTCAGTAAATGTCAAAACTTCCTAGGACAACAACATTATATTACTTCAGTTTGTTTTGTCATGTTGCAAAAACAAACAAAACATTTTTTTTCCATTGGTCCTGCATGATGCATTAAAGTTTGAGGGGTAGATTAGAAGTATGATTTCTAAATGAGCAAGTGAGAGTTTTTCTCTCCAACACAAACTTCAGAAGCCAATATGGCTGCCTTGTAGATAAGAGCTAGTGATAGCTGCTGTAAAAAAGCAGGGCTTCTTTTTACTTTCGATCTTTAGAATCTCACCTGTCATTCACACAGTAGAGTAACATCTCATGTCTGCTTCAGTTGAACAAGAAGTTCTCAATTTCTTCTTTTGCTTCAAAAACTCAGTTTGTCTGAAAAACATACAGTTTGATTTTTGATACATTTTTCTTCTACTTAAGTTCATTGGTTTTCATTTATCTTAAAAATAATTATGGCCAGGCTCCAAAAACCTTGATGAGTACCACATAAAGGAAGTCTGAGGATGACCAATTGAACTTGTTCCACAATTTAATCTAATTAGGTCCTTTCCACAACTCTAAAATTTGTTTCTAAAGGTAAGAACTATCTATAAAAGACCATGGTTATTTGCTGCTTAGACTATATCTGAAGAGTATGCAATATATTCAATCTAGCAGATAAAATACAAATTTACACATTTATACAAAATTATCAGATTGGGATGCATAGGTATGGTATGCATCACATGGGGAAGAGCAGGAAGCCGCTGAATGTGTTGTAGTGCATCCCATCATCATAGACGGCCCTGTTTGGCTCCAGCTGCACGTACACTTTGTCTCCCACTTTCAGAGAGATGACCACAGCGTTGCTTCCACTGTCGTTAATGTCAGTCGCAATGGTGTCCCACACAGACGTCAACCGTTCACTGTTCTTCATGAGGCTCACAACCGAGTTGGGAGCAGGAGTCATGTTGTTGAACATCGAGAACCGAAAGAAGTACATTCCACTGACCGTTGCTGTGAAAATACCTACAAAATTATGAAGAGTTATGAGAACTGCAGTAAGAAATGAAACCCATTGATTTGATTAGTTTGTTTTCCTTTCTTCGCACACATTTATTCCTAATGTTGTACACACCAGTTGACGGATTGTAGCAGTTCCCTGTGTTGGAGAAAACCTTTTTGTATGTTAGTGGGGTAGCAGTCGTAAAAGGTCCTGTGTTTCCAGAACCAGGGAGAGCTGCAGAAAAAGCCACTCGAGGAGTGCCTGAAAATATCAAAATAACAGATTGGAAACTTGACAGGGAGTAACTGTATTTTATCATAAGGTTGATAAATGCATTACCTTGAGTGAGGCTCCGCAACTCTTGAACTTCTCTTTCAGCGTTTTGCAGCCTGGTTTCAAGAGAAGTAATTCTTTGTTCCATGTTTGTGGGACAGATGTTACAGCAGCTGGCTGAGCCTCCAACAGGACAAATATCGTCATTCCCCGGACCAGAATGACAAATGCTGAACATTAGCATCAGAACAATAACTTTCTTCATGTTTGTTGCTTTTGAGCTTCCGCACCACTCCACAAATGTTTCCAACCTTTTATCACGTGAACGTGATATTGCGTAAAAGTAGGTCAGGCTGCTTTACAGCCTGACCTACATTTACTTTTACACAGGACTCCTGTGTGCATGTTAACATAGAATTTCAGATATATGCAGTTCTGCTTAAGCTCTGAGTTGTTGAAATTAAAGAAAATGGTGAAGGTCAAAAACTCTCACGACTATATTTTCATTAAAATTTATTTGTTAAACCTGAGCCACTTTACCATTTTGTTGTTCTTTTCGCTCTTCGCCACAATACTGCTATTTATTGTGAATAGAGGAATTTTTCAGTTATAATGATCTTTAGTGTCTTTGAAGTGTCCGGGGATTATAAAATATGATGCAAGATGTTTTAAGTTTAAAATTGATCTCAATAAAAAGAGAATTTTTTTGACAAACATACTCTTGTTATATCTACAGGTCTGCAGACAATCCTGACAAAATCAAAGCCATGAGAGGAGTTTTCAAAAAGATAGCCACTGTCTCTCTCTATGGTACAGACACACAACCTCCCATATTTGGTTTCATTACTCACACAAGGCCCTAGTTTTTCTCAACCCTATCTTATCTGCATTACAGCTCTTATCTTTTCTGAGGCTTTAAAGAATAATGAGACCCAATCTGCTATCAAACACCACAACTTGAATATGGTTTCATTTTGATCTGGGTGAAGCAAATGAAGAATCAACCATAAAACTTGTGAAAGTGGAAGACTATGACCATGGTCATAGTCTTCCAGTATAACCAGTGTTATGCCTATAACACTGGTTATAGTCTTCCAGTGTTATAGGTAAAAGTCAAAAACATTTCCCTCTTACAAAAAGCCTGGGCAACAACAAAAAAAAATACACACCAAAAAGAGAAATCAGACAAGAACCAAAGATGCAAAGTTCTACTTTTTTAAAACCTAAACAATTTCTCACAGTTGTTTCGGCCCAAGGACATTTTCCCATTCCTCAACCACCAACAAATAAAAGTGCTTCTGTTTCATATTATAGCAGCTATAATGCATTCAGCATTATAGCTGCATTCAGCTATAATGCTGAATGCAGTGATTCAGCATTACAGCCTGAATCACTGCTAAATAAAAGGGGAGGAGACAAAAAATTATGTATTTACATGCATATAGTCTTGACTACATTACATCTCAAGAAAAAAAAAAAAATCTTTATATATTTACATCCAACAACTCCAAGTCATTCTCCCTCCCTGTAGTCAATTATTTTTTTCCTATTGAGGCTGATTGATTATTGTCACAACTGCCTATGGGTGCCTTTCCATGTCGAGGTGAGCTCAAAGAGAAGAAGAGAATGATGAAAAATAGATGTTATAGCTTAATAAATATACAAACTTATTTGTGTTTAAACTCTTCCCCAAATATGTCAACACAAATAAAAATGAATGCACTCTTCATTTAAAATTCTTACAAAAGGTGAAAATTATCTACGAAAAACATTGCAAAAGAACAATTTACACACTCCCACAAAGTGAGGTATTTCTGATTTATTTAATTTTAAAACATCGTTGATAGAGTATGATTTACAACTTCCTTTATTGTGAAATAATGAAGAATCACGCAGAGCTGTTGTATGCATCACATTGTAAAAAGAAGGAAGCCGCTGAAAGTGTTGTAATTCGCCGTGTCGTCGTAGACGAGCCTGTTTGAGTGCAGCTTCACGAACACGTTGTCTCCCACTTTCAGAGGGATGACCACTGCGTTGCTGCCCATGTCATTGGTGTCAGACGCACTGATATCCCACACAGACGTCAGCTGTTCGCTGTTCTTCATGAGGCTCACAACCGAGTTGGGAGGAGAAACCAGGTTGTTGAACATTGAGAAGCGAAAAAAGTACATTCCACTGACCATCGCTGTGAAAATACCTGTGAAAACATGA